>JAYESA010000010.1:177610283-177826470 GCA_036927795.1 Iris macrosiphon
CCATTCCCTCGGCCCGCAGGCCGGCCCAACCCGCTCGCCCCTATCGGGTCGTGTCGGGTCTGCCAGAAACCGACCCGCCGCACCCGGCCCACTCCTCTCCCCCTCTCCCTGACCACGTCCCCGCCCGTGCCCGCTTCTCCCGGCGCTCCGGCCGCCCGCTCGGCCACGCGTCGCCCAGCCCGCCACCCTCTCCGCTCGGCCCGGCCACCTCGTCCACGATCCCGCCTTCTCCGGGCGCTCAAGCTCCCCTCCAACCCCTTTAAATACCCCCTCTGACGCCTCTCCGGCCACCTATCCCCCTCCCCGCCGCGTCCACCTCCCGCTGCCCAGCGCCGCCGCCACCGCTCCAGAGCCCCGCCGCCTCCTCCCACCGACGGCAGCCCCCTCCCTCTTCTCCTCCTTCCTTCTCCACCGCAGCCGCAGCAGCAGCGAGCAACAGCGGCAGCAGCTCCGGCCGCTCCCCGCGCCGCCTCCGCCGCCTCCAGCGCCGCCGCGTGCCCCCGACGTCCCGGCCCCCTCCGCCTCAGCCGGCCACCGCAGAGCCGCCGTCCCCGCCGCAGAATCCCAAACCCTAACCCTAATTCCTATTTTCTTGTGTCGGACACAGGACACAGTGTCCTGTGTCGTGTCGGACACGATTTAAACCCGGTTTCCGAGGACCCTGTTCAGGTACTCATATCTTCTTGCTCGTAGCTCTGATTTCGATTCCGTCTATTGCGTTGCGAAGCCTGTATGACCATCTCGGTGCCCGGACAAACCGCTCGGGGCATCGCGTCCTGTGGTGATCGCACACCGCGATCCAAAAACAGGAAAAACAACGCCCCGATTCACCCCGGAACTGGGTAAGCCCCGCCAAACGGGACGACTTGGTCGCGCGCGGTCTTCACAGATACGTGCGCGTCGTCGATACGGACGTGTGAGATTTCGCAGAAGTCGATTCGGGTGTGCGTGCACACCGGGATCAACACGTATCCGCGGACATCGCCCCGTAACCGACTTTTTTGTTTTTTACCCTAACTTTGTGTACACACGTCGGATTGAAACGAAACTTGCGCCATCGGACTCGTAGCGATACGCTGGTCCTGTGACCCAAGTTTGGTTCGATTCTGAGAACGTTGACGAAATCGCGTGTCGTGGGCCCCACAGGCCCCGCTCGACGGGCGATTTTGTGATCGGCTCATCGGAATCCAATTCTGGAAGTTCCGTTGGGTTCGTATCATCGTTCCTGACCTGTTGACACTAAGTTTGGTGAATTTGGAGACATTTGACCCTGACACATTTTTCGGTGCAAAGCTGTCGTTTTGACCCCGTTTTGACCCTGACACATGTGGACCCCATTTTGACCCGAAACTGTCGTTTCTGCCCTTGTCTCCAAATTGGACTCAAGGACAGGCGTTTCTAGCTGATTGATATTTTCTGGATCTGATGGTGATGTTTATTTCAGCAACCGGAGTACCGCCTACAAATCCAACCGAAGTCAGAGCCGCAATCAGAGCCGGAACCACAGGCAAGTGTACCTCGCCAAAACTTGCAGCTTTGCTACCTATTTCCTGGACTTAGTTATACATCAGTGGGCAAGTGTACCTTGCCAAATCCTGCAGCTTGCTATTTATTTCCTTGGCTTAATTTAGCATCAGTGGGCAAGTAAAGCTTGCCAATTCTCAGTAATTCCTGTTATAGTATTTTAATTGAGTTCTGGTAGATTCATATGAAAACTTGTTTAACTGCTCAACCCAGGACACCTGACACTATTCATGTGACGAAATTCCCTGAGATATACATGGTGATTCCGTATAGGATACATATTCATGACATTTACAGTTTACATGCTTAGAAATGTTTCTGACTCATTGCATTAGTTCAATCTTGCGTGACTTGTACCTGAGATTCTCTGGAACTGTGACGTGAGATTACATGGGGTGGGGAGAGTATTACCATAACAAAGGCTGATTATATTATATATATTGACATCTGGATGTGTCTTAGTCTCTGACACAGAGCTATGGCACCAGTTCTGGCCCTTCGAGAAAATACTGCTATGGGTTCTCCGACACTGATCCTGTAGTAGCCTCAGCCTGAGTATGACTAAAACTCTCAACTTGCATATCACTTAGCTGGTTACATAGTTTACCCTGCTGTTTCATTTAATTTCTGCACTGCATTTATTTTGGCTTGTATTTTCTGTACCTTGTTATGTCCCCTGAGGACCTGGAATGGACTATGTCCCCAGGTATAGCCGAAGAGATCTATCCCGAGGTGTACGGAACAGGAGCACTTCTCGGAACAGAACAGGAACCCGAGGACGAGATCGTGGCCGAAGACTTCTCCTGAGTACCGGCTCCTTATACTCAGTATTTCTATTTTCAGTTGATTTATTTCCTGTCTATTTGCATTCAATGTACCAGACATATTCTCGGATTGTTCCCGAGACACTTATTTGAGATTGCTTATTTATTCTATTGCATTTAATCTGTGATTATCTGTTGTGGATGAGATTAGAATAACCTGGGACTTGTAATAATTGTTCTACTTCTTGTTAGTCTACAGCTTAAGCATGCCCTGATGGATCCATTAAATTGAGTTGTCCATCGGTGCGTGCTGCTGGCCATTGCCACGTGTCCAGTCCCTCGATATTTTGGGACTGGGGCGTGACAATATCATTATGCCTAAGCCTTGTGTTGGTACATCTTACGCTCGCACGGCATCACGTCCGGGGGACAATTATCGATTTAGAAAAAATCGGGGCCTGTCACGCCCCAGTTCCAAATATAAGGAACTGAGCCACGTGGCATTGGCCAGCGGATACACTTCGACGGACATCCCAATCTAATAGACCCGACAGAGTGCAGCTAAGCTGTAAAGTACAATGATAAAATCCAACATATAAAACATAAGCAGTGTAACTAAATCTCATCCACACACATATGAATATGGAACATATAGAGAAATCAAGTCTACTAATGTGCAGAAAAAAAATAAGACTGAAAATGTATCATAATACAATACGGATATAGTCACACGGGAACAAACCCGCTAACACAAATACTGAATGAAAGGAAGCAGTAAGATAACTAGGGCCGATATCTGCAAACTAGATAATGATACCGGACTCAGGGTGAAGTCACTACCAGTGATCAAGCGAAGTCCTCGGGAAGGATCTCGTCCTCTACTACAAGTCCTGCTACTGGATATACATCTGGTCCGTACTCCTCCGGGTAGTCCTCCTCACCTAAGCCTGGAAAGGAGCCAGATCCTCAGAGGGACATAACAAGGTACAAAAATAGCATGCCATAGTAAAACAGAAAGGTAACAAGTGATACGCCGGTGTAATATAGCATAACCACCTAAGTGAGACATGACTTGAAGACAATGTTCGACACGTGGGCTTTCCAAATATAAATTCATAGCTCCGAGGCACAAAGACAGATGGTGCGTACCGTAGCTCCGAGCACAGAGTCACACGGGTAATACTACGACTCCGGATACAGGATCTCTACATAAATAAGAATATATATATATATATATATATATATATATATATATATATATATATATATATATATATATGCAAAGTAGCCCAAGCATCTAGCAACTGTCTTCCCCTCCCAATGCGGTCAACGAGACGCATTCGCTGCTCGCTGAGCCTGAACCTCTATCTAACAGTCTCGTCATACTAAAGTATCTAGCACCAATCACGATCCTATAGTCATCACAGATTTCTGTCATATTGACACTATCAGGAAACAGAAAGTCTGGCACGATGACAGTGTCTGAGTGTGACATGGGGTTCCGATGTAACCAAGTAGGTACACCAAGGTATCGAGAAACATCTAACAATTGATACTAGACGTTACCGACGAACGTCTGCACCCGGATATGACTCGGACGCTAAGTAACGATTCCGATCGAAAGCGCACACAATGTATAGATGAAATAAACAGTAAATCTGGAACTGCGTTACAGAATGGCAAGGTACACTTGCCTGGATCCGGATGCTGAAGGCGGAGCTCCGGTACAATGTCCACTTTCGCGAATCCTAAAGTACCTAGAGATGATATATAAAATTAATTAATAATCTAGCTCGAAACTATCTAAAATAAGAGATGACATCAAGACTAGCATAGGTTTTTGTCTTAGTTACATAACTCACGTCTAAGGTACTAACTAGAGTGTTGACTAAGTTGACTAGGGTAACGTTGCATCAAATACGAATCATCAAATAGCATAATGTCCTCAAATAATATCTTCAAACCCTAATATTCATCACAGTGATTTCAGTCATCTATGTTTAATGTTCATCCTCGACCATACCATCCATGTAATCATAGACATAATTGTATACACCCAATTTAGTTGTCACACCTAAATATGCATAACGTTCACATACAATATCCTCGATCATATCATCAAACTATCTCACCGATCTCATTGGAACAACATCTCCATCATATGCATTTCACGTATATATATAACCTCAAACAATTACAATTAAACTATGCATTTTTACATATATAAATAATGCCAAACAAAGCCATTAAAATATGCATGAGTATTACTCAGGGAACCCTAAACCTAACTAGGGTTTCTTTAACACATAGAAAAACTACAAAACAAGGACGAAGGAGGAGAAGTTACCCAGGTGGCTGCGGGTGGTGGCAGCGGCGGTGTTGCGGCTTCAGTCAGTGACTGTGTTGACCGCTTGGGTGGTGCTCGTGTCGATCGTGGTGGTGGTGGTGGTGGTGGTGGTGAAGGTGGTGGTGGTGGTGCTCGACGGAGGTAGTGGTGTAGGTAGTGTGGTCAGGGTGGTGTTGTAGGTGGCTGGAGGTGGTGGTTGTGCTGCGGTGGTGAAGGTATTGGTGTTGTCGGGTGATGGTGTTGGATGCGGTGTTGGTGCTCAACTCCGATGGTGGTGGAAGTCGGGGTGGTTGTGGTGTAGCTGGGTGGTGGTGGTGTAGTTGAAGGTGGTGGTGGAAATGTTGGTGGCTGACGGTGGTGGTGTTGGTGGTGAAGTCGTGGTGTTGGAGGTGATGGTGGCAATGGCTGCTGGTTGTGGTGGAGGCGGTGGTGATGGTGGTGAAGTCGTGTGGTATAGTCGGGGTAGGAGACGGTGGAGGCTCGTGGTGGTGGTGGTGTTGGAGGTGACGGTCGGTGGTGGTGATGTCGGTGGTGTTGGCTGCTCGTGGTGATGGTGGCAGTAGTAGCAGCGGTGAAGGTGGCAATGGCGGGTCGTGGTAGCAGCGGCGGTGCTACACTCGGGGTGAAGGGGGCTGCGATGGAGGGTGATATTGAGCTCGGTGGTGATGATAAGGCGGTTGCGGTAGTGGTGGTGTCGATGGTGTAGGAGGCAGCGGGTTGTGGTCCGACGGGTGGTGGTGCTCGGGGTGATGAAGTGAAGAAGAAGAAGAAGAAGAAGGAGAATAATGAAGAAGAAGAAGAGAAGGGGAGATGGGGAGTATCGGCTGAATGAGGGAGGGGAGGAGAGAGAGTGTGGGGGGGGGGGGATTTTTAGGTCTCCTCTTGGGATTAGGGCCGGCCACATGTGAGGAGGGGGGGTGTATGTGTGAGTGTTAATATAGGGGAATGAGTGGTTGTGATGTGGGGGGAGGGGGATTTTAATCAATGGCTAGGATTTAACATGAAAGAAAAGCAAGGGTGAGAGAGTGTAAGGTGACGGGTCATGAGGATGGGGGTGTTTCTTCATTTGGTTTGCACCAATAGGGGGGTGACACCTAGCATCCCATTTGTATTTTTAGTCCCTTAACATTTGGGTGTTTACACATGAAGGAAAAAGAGTGAGAATTTGATGTGGAAAGTTGTGTTTGGTATTTTGTAGGATGGGAGGGTGTTGGGTGTTTGATGTTTTGTATGAGCCTCATGAATGGGTGTTGGGGTTAGGTTAAGTTGGTTTCCTCAATTTAATTAAATAAAATGTTATAGGTACTCTTAAATTAGATGGAAGTACATGGGGTCTCAATTGGGAGTGACACAAAGGTCATGGACGGTGTAGGCTTGGTGTCAGTCTTGGGCCCTTTAATTGGTTAGGCGAAAATGGTTGAGTTTGTGTCCACAAATCAATGACAACGACATAGATACAAAACATAGGATTAAAGAATTATTTTTTGTGACTGAAAAGTTGTACAATTAAAATAGAGCACAAGGGAGTGTGTTTGTGAGTGACAGAAATATCCAGTGCCTAGGTTGGCTTGTCAAGTCAAGAGTGCAAAAATTTGTTGGAAAATAAAGGCTATTGTTGTACTCCAATTATTGTAACAACGGTAAAATGCACCAAGGATTTAAATTAAAGAACCAGTCTACATAATCCTAATTTTCTAATCCTTAGACAACCTGTAACTAAACCAAAATTCTCACCATATCAAATCTACTTAAAATTTTGAGGGGGTTTATAGGGGCGTGACAATAACTAACTCTCAAATCCAACTTTAAAAAAAAAAAACTTAGCCCCATGTAACTCATCAAGGATTTCTTTTATGAATAGTATGGAAAAAATTTCCTTCATTGTTTTATGAGTAAGTGCCCTATAATATATCCAGATTCTCCCGTTGCCATCAGATTTCTTGATTAAAATCCTTATAGAAGAATACAAGTTATTAGTGGGTCTAATAACTCCTGGTCATGATAATATTTTCACATTGTTTCTCAATCTCATTTTTGTGAATGTAAGGGTGCTTATAGGGCCTGCTGTCCACAGGTTGAGATCATGTGATCAGGGGTATCTTGTGGTCATAATCTCTCCTAGGAGGTAGTCCTTTGGGTTCTTTCAAATAAGTGTTCAAATTAAATTAGCAACCCCTCAATCTCTGGATCCCTATCTTCCCTTTCAGGGATATTCAACTCCAGAGCACATAGTTGTATGATATATATTTGTGATTTCTGTCTCAAATCCTTAATACCAGCTTATGAATTGTTGCATGACTCCCCTCTCTTTATACTACATAGTGAGCTTCTAAAAATTCCATATGATATCCCCTAATATATTGAGCCATTTTTTTCCCAACACAATATGGCATCCATTGATAGGAAGCTGTAATAAATCTGCAATAATTTTCTTTTCTTGGCAGTCAATAACCATATTCTTGCATAGCCCTTTGCTCTGCAATTTGTCACCATTAGGCACCATGACTTCAAAGGTATTATTTTCAGATAGTTTAAGTCCTAGCATGCCACTAAATTGAGTGTCTATAATGTTGGGAATGAAAGCGCAAAAATTATTTTCCAAATCGAGAAGTCCTGCGAAAAAATCGAGCAAAATTACACAAACCAAAAATGTCAAACACAAATCGCAGACACAGAGATTTTTATGTGGAAAACTCAAATGAAAAAAACTACAGGACGGTCGGAGTCCAACCCTGAAAAATCTCCACTAATGGAATATGAAATACACTAACTGTTTACAAACTTCTCACCAATCCAAACGGATCACCACAACTCTTTGTAATAGAAAATAGATCACAGACAAATGAAGAACGGAGATGACGAGAAAAGAATTACCCGAAACCGATTTCCTCTTCGAAATAGCCTTCAATCTCTTCATCTCCTTCCAATGTTGTAAAAGCGCTCTTGTCTCCTTTTATAATATTTTTTTAGATATATGAGATATATTTTAGGGCTAGGAAACACCTAATATATATAGCCTCTAACCCACAACTAGTAATCCTATTATATATAGGAATATCCTATCCAAATCAAAATCCATTGACATATTCCTATTATATATATAAATGCCCAATCCAAATATATTGAGGTATTCTTATTATATAGGAATACTCAATCCAACTCCAGGGTATTTTTTACATAGGTTGGGAACACCACCCACTCCAACAAATCTTCCCCTTCACAACTATGTGGAGGGGGTCATCATCCCGACGATCTGCCTGCAGTACTCAAACTTTTTTCTTGTAAGAATTTTTGTCAACATGTCTGCTCCATTGTCATCCGTATGAACCTTCTCAAGCGCCGCTTGCTTCTTTTCAACCACATTCCGTATCCAATGATACCGGGTATCAATGTGTTTGGACCGGCTATGAAATGCCTGGTTCTTCACAAGGTGAATTGCACTCTGGCTATCGCAAAGCAAAGGGTTCTGCTCTTGCTTTAGCCCCATTTCCTGCAGCAGCTTCTTCATCCACAGCAACTCCTTGTAAGCCTTTGTCGCCGCAATGTACTATGCATCTGTCGTCGACAAGGCAACACACTTCTACAACCGCGACAGCCACGATACCGCTCCACCAGCAAACATCATCACATAGCCCGAAGTCGATCGCCTCGTGTCTACATCTCCAGCCATATCAGCATCGGTATACCCAACCAGCTTCAGCTCATCACCACCAAAAGAAAGTCTCTAATCGGCAATGCCCTAAAGGTATCGTAGAATCCACTTGACCGCACTCCAATGTACCCTTCCAGGATTGGAAGTATACCTTCTAACTGTGCCAACTATGTGAGCAATGTTTGGCATCGTACACACCATAGCATACATGAGACTTCCCACAACTGAGTCATATGGAACCCGCTCTATATCTTCCTTCTCATCCTTGGTAGATGGACACTGCTCCTCAGTGAACTTAAAGTGAGCTGCAAGGGGGTTACTCACTTTCTTCGACCCGTCCATCCCAAAATGCTGAAGTACCCGGTGAATGTACTTCTTTTGGGACAAGTGTAACAGCTTGGACTCTCTCTCTCTCTCTCTCTCTCTCTCTCTCTCTCTACTGATCTTCGTCCCAAGAATAGTCTTCGCTGTGCCCAAATCTTTCATAGAGAAGGCCGTGCCCAGTTGGCGCTTCAACTATGTTATCCTAGTGGCATTCCGACCCACCAGTAGCATATCATCAACATAGAGCAGTAAAATGATGAAATCATCCTCGGCAAAGTACCTCACAAATACACAGTGGTCCGACGTCGTCCGTTCATAACATTGCTCCCCCATAAACGACTCGAACTTCATGTACCACAGCCTCGGAGTCCGCTTTAGACCATACAAGCTCTTCCTCAACCGGCAGACCAAGTATGACTTGCCATTCTCACAAAATCCCTCTGGCTGCTCTATGTACAACTCCTCCTCAAGATCACCGTAGAGGAATGTCATCTTCACGTCCATCTGCTCGACCTCCAAGTCGAAACTGGCTGCCAATGTTAGCACCACCCGAATAGAAGACTGCTTGACGACTGGTGAAAAGATCTTATCATAATATATGCCCTTCCGCTGACGGTAGCCTTTAACTACCATACTTGCTTTGTATCGAGGGCGAGTAGCATCATCTATCTGCTTCACTCTGAATACCCATCCATTTTTCAAAGCCTTCTTGCCCTTTGGCAATCGCACCAGCTCATAATTAGAATTGGCATGTAAGAAACTCATCTCCTCCTGCATAGCCTCCATCCACTCATGCATGTGTTCGTCTTCCATAGCCTCTATAAAACATTCGGGCTCTCCCCCGTCAGTCAATATCACAAACTCACCCGGTGAGTATCTCGTAGATGGTCGACGCTCACTATCGCTCCTCAACGGAACCACTGGTGTTGGCTGTATATCAAAAGCCTCCTCCCCTTCAGGAACTATCTCCTCGGCATGCTCATCCTCCTGAGGGTCATCCTGACCACCATCAGCAGGCTGATGATCAAGGTTGAAAATAACTCTATGTACTGGCTGCCCCATAACTGGATGATCTACGATGTCCTCTGAAAACTGCTTGAAACGAAATGACTCTAACTCAGGCTATTCCTCGGCCTCAGAAGGCATCTCAGAATCCTGAGTGTTGGTCGTGGTCTGATCCTCGACGAATACTACGTCTCTAATTCTCTAGAGCTTTCTTCCCACTGGATCGTAGAGACTATAGCCAAACTCATCCCGACCGTAGCCGACAAAGATGCACCGCCTCATCTTCGGCTCAAGTTTGGATCTTTCATCCTTTGGTACATGCACGAAGGCCTTACAACCAAACACTCGCAGGTGATTGTATGACAGCTCTTTCTCGTACCATACTTTGTCAGGCACATCACCCTGCAAAAGAGCATTAGGAGATAAATTAATAACATTAGCAGCTATGTAAAGTGACTCACCCCAATAGCTGCCCGGCAAGTTTGTTCCTGACAGCAAATACCGCACCCTCTCCATTAGCGTCATGTTCATGCGCTCCGGTACACCGTTGAGCTGCGGTGTCTTTGACGGAGTCTTCTGGTGTCGTATCCCTTGCTCTCTACAATAAGCATCAAAGGGACAATGTACTTGCCGTCATTGTCGGACCGAACACATAGTAACTTCTTGCCCATCTCTCTTTCAACAAAGGCCTGAAACTCTTTGAAAGTAGGCAGCACATGATCCTTGGTCTTTAAGGCATAGACCCAAACCTTCTTGGAATAACCATCAATAAAAGTCACAAAATTAGAAGCATCACCAATGGACTTTACCTTCATAGGACCGCAGACATCCGAGTGAATTAACTCGAGCAATACCGGCTTCCTTGAACTTGGGTGACTTTGGAAAGACACCATATTTTGCTTTTCCGCCAAACAGTGCGTATATCTCTCCAATTATGTAGACTTTAGCCCTGGAATCACCTTCATGTTCACCAAGTAGCTCATCCTCTTCTCGTTGATATGGCTGAGCCGCATGTGCCACAACTCAGTAGACACATCAGTAGCTGCATTTACCTCCTGTGCCCCATGTGCGCTCCCTTCAATATAATAGAGTTCGGTCTTCTTGCTTCCTCTGGCAATCACCATCGAACCTCTGGAAAGCTTCCACTGACTGTTCCCGAAGTGGTTGAAGAGACCTTCTTCATCCAACCTTCCAACCGACACCAGGTTGAAACGGATATCAGGGACATGACGGACATCTTTGAGAACAAGAACTGCACATGTCATTGTCCTCAAATGCACATCTCCAACAGCACCAGCTTTCGACACATCTTCGTTGCCCATCTTCAACACTCCACAGTCGCATGTTGTGTAAGTAGCAAATAGTATCATGTTGTGAGATACATGCGTTGAAGTACCTGAGTCCATCAGTCAGGAGTTGTCATCACATGCGAGGTTCATAACTACATCATCACCTACAATGATCACGTCGTTTCCATTTGCCGAGGTCGCCGCTGTAGTGTTCTCACTTTGCTTCCCCATGTCACCCTTCTTCTCGCTCTTCCAGAGAAATAGTTCCGCTTGATGTGGCCCTTCTTGCCACAATGGTAACACTTTGAGTCCTCGTACCGACCCTTGGACTTGCCCCTGCTCTTGTCTCTGCCACCACCTGGACCCTTGCTCTTGCTCCTTCCGTGGCTCTCGAAAACTAGCACCTCTGAGTGGGATGTGGATGAAGTGCCCTGAAAATATCTCTGCATCTCTTCATTCAGTACCCCGCTCTTGGCGCAAACTCCAGACTGACCACAACTTCCGAAGCAGAAGCGATCATAGACACTCGTACGGTTTTCCACGAGTCTGGCAATGTACACAGCAATCATAGTCCCTGTACTTCGTCGTCGAACTTGACTCTCATCGAGGATAACTGGTCCACCACGTCGTGGAACTCACTCAAGTGATTCGTAATAGACGGATAATCTTTGTACCGCAGACCCATCATCGATCGGATCAGGAACAACTTGTTTATCCCGGTCTTCTTCGGATACAAAGATTTCAGCTTATCCCACAGCATCTTCGCGTGCTCAATATTGGCAACGTGGTTGTACACGTTCTCGTCAACGAACTGACGTCTGTACCCACACACTTGTATATGCTCGAACATCCAATCCTCTTCGGATTTGTCACTGAACTTCTCGGACGCAAATACTGGAAGATGTAGCTTCTTGACGAACAACAAATCCTTCATCTTGCTTCGCCAATAATGATAGTTGGTACCGTTCAGGTTTACCATGTGCACCGACTTCGCATCTATCTCTACTCCCTGATTTGACTGTCAACTTCTGACACCTCTCTGAACTCAAGAACATGGCTCTGATACCAATTTGTTGGAAACGAAAGCACGAAAACTGTTCCCCAAACCAAGAAGCCCTGCGAGAGAACCGAACAAAAGCACACAAACCAAAAACGCCAAACACAAATCGCAGACACAGAGATTTTTATGTGAAAATTTTAAATGGAAAAAACTACGGGACGATCGGAGTCCAATCCTGAAAAGCCTTCACAAATGGAATAAGAAATACACCGACTCTTTACAAACTTCTCATGGATCCAAACGGATCACCACAACTCTTTGGAATAGAAAATAGATCACAGACAAACGAAGAACGGAGATGACGAGAAAAGAATTACCTGAAATCGATCTCCTCTTCGAAATAGCCTTCAATCTCTTCCTCTCTCCTTCCAATGTTGTAAAATCACTCTTGCCTCCTTTTGCAATATTTTTTAAATATATGAGATATATTTTAGGGCTAAGAGACACCAAAAATATATAGCCTCAAACCCACAACTAGTATTCCTATTGTATATAGGAATGTCCAATCTAAATCCAAATTCATTGACATATTCCTATTATATGTAGAAATACTCAATTCAAATATATTAAGATATTCCTATTATATGTAGGAATACTCTATCCAACTCTGGGATATTTTTCACATAGGTTGGGAACCTCACCCACTCCAACATATAAATCTATGTGTGGATCCAAAATCAACTAATATTATAACTGGTTTATGTTGCACTGCTCCCCTCATCTTCATCATCTTCATAGTAGATTGATGGGTAGCACCTGACCCAGACTTGATATGAGACCCATGAGGCGGCTGTTTCAGACCCAAAATTAGAGGACACCCAAAAATTTTTATACTATTTAATGTATGTAAGTCCAATTCTGAACAAAAATCAAGCAGACTCATTCTAATCTTTTTAGCCTGCGTAAAAAGAGTCAGTTACTCAAACTAAAATAAAAAAAATATATGGTGCAATCGATGTTTCCTTAAACATTTTTAGTTTTTTATTTATTTATTTTTTGAAACATCAATTTTATTTTTTGGTTTGGAAGATTTTCAGTTTTATTAGTATTTCATTATGACATTATTTTGGATATTATGTTTTGTTTATTGTTTTATTTCTTGAATTTTGTGTCAATAATACAATTGTATCATCCTTGATGGAAAAAAAAATATGAACATTAAGCTTTGAGGACGCCACTTTTAGAGTTCGTCTCATGTCTCAAAATCTAAAGTTCGGTACTTGATAGCATCTGATAAGACTTGCAAGGAAATAGCAAAAGAACTCTGTACACTTAGGTTGAATCTTTTGTGACTACATTTGAGTGTAACAACATTCCAACCAATCTCTTCATTAGAAATCAACATATATAACCTCTTATCTTTACATTTGTGCCCCTTAAACCACTTTTCGTCACACATGAAACATAATCCCAAGTTCTTCCTTCTGATGATATCATTTGGGGATATAGTTGGGTGTTGTTGCTTACTACTAATGCCTATTGAAGTGGTCTTCTTACTGATTTCGTTGTGTTTGGCATCCCTGTATTGGTAGGCTTGATTACATGCTACACTAGAATTCTTTACTGAAAAATGATTTGTCTTGTAATTTTTCCTTTAAGCTAGTAGTTTAGCCTCATGCAGTCTAGCAACGTGCATAACTGCTGGCAAATTCACAGGGTTAGAGACTTGAAATTCATATCTGATATCCTCCTCTAGTTCACCAATGTATAGTTTGAACAATTTGAGTTCCACCATTTGGTCAGTAAATTAAGAAAGATCAAAATTCTAGCCTTACTGAATGACAGATTCTTTCCGACTCATAAAATTTCCTCTTATTTCATGATCCAATCAAACTAATAGGCAATTTTTCCTTTAGCAATTGAACTAATGGTTGACACTGAGCCAGGGTCGGCCCTAGGATAAGCCTGAAGCCATAAGGTTTGGACAATCCCTCTGGTTAGGACAACCCCCAAAGCTCCTAAGTCTCCACCTCTCCGCCAGAGAGCACCCGCGGTCAACTCCAACTCCTCTCTGTCAGAGGAACTAGCAATACACCACGCCAATAGATCCTCTGCACTCAAGTCCAACATTTATAGCTTTCAGCTTGATGTAAATTTTTCGATATCTTCTTTTGGAGTCAAAGGAAAGGGACAATCAAATTTAGTTCCGGCTAGGACAACCCAACCTCCTGGGCCGGCTCTGCTCTGAGTAACCATTCTTTTACATCCACCTCTCCATCATAATCTGGAATCTTTAACCTCGGGGTTGGTTGGGTCCAAGAATGTCCATTAGGTGTTTGTGATGGAATATCGTATTGTGCAGCCATGTGTGAATGAGTCGGAAATGTGGGTGTATGAAAAGTACTGGGTTTTGAATGAAGTGTGCAAGAATTGATTAAAAATTCTTATGTTCCAACCGAACCGAATAACCGAAAACCAAATAAACAAAACCGAAGCCGAACCGAAATGGCCCATAACCGAACCAAACTGAACCGAATTAAATCGGTTCGATTTTCTATTTTTCGGTTTATTCGATTTTTCGGTTTATTTGTGATTTTTTTTAATATATATAGTAACTAAATATACCTAGATATATTTAGTATATATATATATATATATATATATATATATATATATAAACTAAATTTTCTTAGTCGGTTTTCGGTTTTGGATCGAAACCGAAACCGAATAAAAAAATTTAGTATTTTCAAAATCGAAACTAAACCAAATTTTTTTCTCGGTTCAGTTCGGTTTTCGGTCCAAAACTATATAATGCTCACCCTAATGCCAAGAACATTGGGCACATAAAGAGAATATGTTGGGAGATGTGCTGCCATGGCTTGGGCATACTGTGGAAACTCAAGAACCCTTCTTGATCGAGCTAACTCCTCCATTAACCTATCAAACTAATCACTGAGATTGAGGACTACCTTCTAATGTCAAGAACATTCTTTATCTGCAGGTGCGGGTTGTTCTGGAGGAGTTTCTTGCAGAGATCCATGGTTGCTCGAGCTCTAGCTCTGCTTGCTATCGACCTCCATGATGGTATCAAGCGGCTTCGATACCAAATTGTTAGCTCATCTTCCATTTGACTCAAAAATGGGGGTGATCTAGCATAATGGGCCATGAATTTGAGAAAGAATTGGACTCATTCAAAGAATCAAACACAAAATTGGAAAGGAACTAAGGGTTTTTTTATTCATTTCTTAACTGGGCTACTCGAGTATTCCGGTACTTGGCTAGTGATACTTGACTACTAATACTCTTCACTTCTTAACTGAGCTACTGACTATGTTGAACTATAGAGAGACTGATATTCTGGCCTCTGGCTCTCTGATACTCCCGTCACTGGGATGCACAGTGAAGGGTTGCATCACTGATTTGCAGTTTTTACTAATGATCACCCATTTTGAAGCCAAAATGTAACAAAATAGGCCTAAGCCTGAAGTGAAGCTTAGTGATTATCCAAACATCGAAAGCACTGATAATCTAAAGCAGCAAGAGACAAAATGAAGAGTAAAGCAGCTATAATCATCAACGTGATTTTTTAAGTTTGCACAAAATCACAATATCAACCTACAAGTACTAATGGAAATTTTATGCAATCAGGAAATTTGAAGCAGCAAAAGGAGGAATGGAGGACCATACCAATCATCAAGCCCTTGACTGAAACCATCAAAAGAGTGCACTACACAGCTACACAAGTAGCAGAAAGGACCAAGTTCTCAAGTTCTTCTCAAACTGCTGCAAATCCGCAGATTTGGATCGTCTAATGTCAATATCTTCTAATCCCAAAATAATGCCAAAATAAGTGATCCAAGATATTGCCACTGGGGAAGCCAAATCCCTGCAAACATGGAACAATTACAAAAGGATTTACTATACATGAATCTCTACTCCATCACAATTTACACTGCACTTTCAAAATAGTACAGAGAAAAACTTGAAAGAAATTAAAAGATATAGAAGGCTGGGGGTGGGATAAGGAGGCACACACAGAAAGAATGAAACAGAAGAAAACAGGAAATTATGACGAAGAAGATGACAAGGGAAAAGGAAATTAAAAAAAAAAAATCAAATTCTGGTAGAATATGTTGTACAGAACCACTAGAGGCTTCAGTGACCAGGTCCTCCATGTCTAGATACTCACTGACCTGTACTGAGTGCAGACTAAGATGATAAGTAGCAAAGAATCAAATGGAAATGCTTCTGGATCTCCTCTGACTTAAATTGTTATTAAAAGAGTCAAGACAAGGCAAAGTTTGGAACTCCAGTCTTGGTCCATGACAAGTAAAGCCTGGTTTAGGCATCCGATAAGTAGCAATAAGCTCTACATCAAAATCATAGAGTGAACAGGCATGGCAAAAAAAAAAACAGAAAAGAAAGTATTTTCTTTGATCACGCCTTAAGTAGAATGCAAGGGGCAGAGAGTTCAGCATATTAAGATAGGACAAGTTTAATTTACCTATAGTAGACCTTTTTTTTTTTGCTTATTAAAATAAGCAGCTCCTATCACAGCAAATATGTCATCATCTTAGGTTGGGAAATATACCTCTGATACTCGTACCATTCTCAATATAGATGCCGAAAACAGATGAAAATGATATATTATGCAAATGGAACACTAACCTTTTTAGAAGGCCATTAATATAAATAAGACTGAAGCTAAACTAGCATCCGAAATGGGATTCCAGATTACACCCCAAAGGGCATGCACAAATGGAAGCACCTGGACAACAACGACACGCCTTTACCCCATACTTTTGGGCTGACTATTTGAATCCGTTACTTCCACTAAACAGGGAAGCGCTTGAAGGCAAACAAAAACAAAAAGTGAAAAACTATACATTTGGTCTTCTCTCTTTCATTAAGTATGCTAAGAAGATACTTTGTCAGCTTGCTTCTTGCAATAAGATATGCAATTACGAAGGATTTTCTTGTGGCTAATTCTCCAATGAACTGCCAATCTCCATCTTTCCAACGACCTTTTGGCCTTCATAGGTAATACACAACCACCAGTTTCATTCTTCTGCAAGCCATTCTCTTTCAAGAAGCCACTGAGTTCTCCTACAGGACATAGTAACTCACAGCATGTTTCATGAGAGGGATGATCAAGCATTTTGTCTATAACGTCCAATAATAACTCATCGTCTTCAATAATAGTGGGCAACTTTCTCAAACTATCTTGGCAGTGACTTATCAACCATTTCATTACAAATAACTCATTTTTAACTGACAATAAGGATCCTGAGTACGCTCGATGTCCATCTGCTCTGCGGAGGTTTAGAGGTGTTGCCCATAGACGTAAAGAACAGAGCAAGGAAAATGAAGGGCATCCATCCGGCTGAATATATAGAGAATCTTTTGGCCAACAACTGGATGTTTGTATATCTGTATTCAGCTGGAGGAAGGCCTTGTCATTTGGATTAACATCTAGAAGAAAACCATAATGTTCCAGAAGCTCTAAATTACTATATGTTCCATAACTCAAAAGAACCTGCAATGAACAATGTAGTTCAGGAAATCAGTAAAGCAGGGAACGTTACCCTCCAGAAAACATTTAAATTTCATGAATGATTAAATGTAAATTACAGAAGACTCTCACCAAAACACACATAATCCCTCACTAGTGCAAAACTCAACATGTAAACATCAGAAGGATTCTAGTCTTCGAGCATAACAACCCTCCACCTTTTCGGGGATACGAAGACCCATTCTTTTGCAAATTGTATCATATTACCTTTGCGTCTAGAGTCTTTATAATCTAGAGGAATCTGAGGGTTGCTCATTCGTTACATCAGCTCATACTACATGGACAAAAGGTAGGTCTATCAATCTACCAACTAGTTGTATAGGTTTTGTGGCATGGCCCTCTATTGCTCATAGTTATCTAGCTAGGAATTTGGCACCTTTGACAAAAGGTAGGTCTTGGATGTAAGAGCAGGCAAAAGATGGGGAAACACAAAGGTCTACCGAAAAGAAATGTTGCAATGTTGTAGAGAAAATTATTACTTTGCAAACATAGCTGGGTGGGATCAATATATATGACAAGGTGTCTGATATTGTAATTACTATCGATCGGCAAAAAGAATATACGGCCTTCGAGAATGTGTCATTTAGGGATTCTGACGATTTGTTCAATAAATACAAATTGTGACCCGGAGGACGCGCTATAGCTTCAAGCCAATTGATTCTTAATAAATTAGTATCCGCAATTTGTAAGGGTCGTTCTAGGCTTCTAGCTATATAAAAATTTGTTGACTATGTTATGATTAAGAATAATAATATTAGTTAATTAGTTGGAAACTTCATAGATTTATTGGATCGGTTACTTTTCTTGTCTTGGAAGAAAAAAAGAGAAAATAGGGATATTTACATAGAGGGTTGGTATCAGTCGGATATAAAAATTTAATCATCTGACTCGATCCAAGTAATGGATTGTTACTATATTCATAAATTAAAGTTTTTAACTTGAAGATGCTCTAAAAAGTAAACGAGAAAAAAGTGTCATACCTGATGATATTGCTATTAGGGTTTGAGAGTTCTTGGAGTACGAAGATCAGAAAGGCTAAGAGCATCAATAGTAGATGGAGCTCAAAAATGCATCTTGAGGCGCAAATTTGTAATTAATAAACAAATGTAGAATGGGTTGGGTTTGTATGAGAATAGTAAAAAAAAAATCTTGAGGCCCAAATGAGATGAATGGATATACACCAATGTGCCATCCTTCATTCTTTTAAAAATATATATATAATCTAGAATCTAGAAATTAGGGCTCCAAATTGTGCCTTACTATTCTACAAAATAAGTTCCTACATTATGAATGTAGAAATTCTGATGCCCAGGCTACAGCTTCTAATCATAGAGCTCCAATTGAGTCTTACTATTCTACAAAATGAGCTCCTACATTTTAAATCTAGAATCTAGAAATTGGGATGAGCCTCACAATTGATGCTCTAACAACTAACAAGCATATTTAACCAAATAATAATGACTAAGAAAATGCCTAAAGAACGAAAACTTTGGTACCTATTAACAAAAAGAAATAATAAATGTGGTTTGGTATACCAACTTTTTTGCAATTACTAGAGACACCATGAAACAATGGGAGAGAATAATTGAGCAAAGATGAGTGATCATTTACATGATTAATTCAGTTTTTACATAAGAAAGTTTTACAATAGAAGCTATTTGCTCTGGAAAATCAATTTTCAAAAAAATATATATATAGGGATAAGAAGAGATTAATATATGGTTTTATTGATATAGGAAAGGCTTCTGAAAGGTCACTAGGGGTATCATGTGGTTGGTTTTAGAAATAAAACAAGTGTCTACTACTTATATTGACGTGATAAAGGGCATGTATCATGGAGTTGTAAATAATGTGAGAAAAATTAGATAAAATACTGATCCATTTCCTATCACCATAGGCTTACATCAATGGTTGTTCCTTACCTCTTTACATCACATGTGCTTGTAGGCAAGTTAGTTTGAGGTTTCACAAAGTATTTATTTGCCAATAGACAATAGTATTATGTTAGGCTGATGAACCTGAATAAATAAATGAGGGAATAGTTCGTGTGGTGCCCAACAAATAGCTAGTAGAATTCATTTTCATTTTCGATGAACAATCTGCCATCGGAATAATGAGATCGAGGATGTTGCTCATATACTTAGATCTTAATGGTTGAAGTAGACAAGTGCTTCTGGATGCTATCATGCTAGTCGTTGAAGAATGCTTTAAATTTAATATTCTATAAAGCGACTATTAGAATGTTAAGGAGAAAAAACATGTCCAAAAATTCAGCATAACTGAAATAAGAAAGTCAGAGTAGATTAGTGGCGAAAAAGTAGAAGAGAGTCTAATATCCCTTTCATGGAAACTCAACAATGTTTTCAACGTAGAACAGGATGAGGGAGAATCCTTTCAGATGAGTTTAACATGTGGTGGAGACTACTAGCTAGACGGGTTAGGCAGAGGGATAGGTAGTTTAAGGTAGTTGCTAAGAATAGGTATAGGCAATGCAAAGGATATGTTACTGCTTGTGCTTTAGAGTTTAGAGGAGGTGATCCTTGATAAATTTGGGACATGGGCTTTCTTTCAAATGGTTCTCTCATGATGATATCTATTTAATGAAGAAGGATAAAGGTTTAAAAGTAGGGGGTGAAGGTTGTTGATTTGTTTAAACCTTGAGGAGGTTATTTGTGTTTCAGCAAGACCACAAGAGGGTTGGGTGGTTGGGAATATTGTAGTTCATCAACAAATGTTTTAGAAACTATGATGGTTACGATGGGACATAATATGATTGGAGTTCCTTTCACATTCTGGAATAAATACAATATAATTAGACAGATGGAAAAAGTGTAGATATCATAAACTAAACCTGTTTAAATGGGATATTTACATGAAACAGGTTTCAAACATGCATTAAACCTGTTAAAATGGGAAAGTTATCATGAAAGAGGTTTCAAACATGCATGCACATTAAAGTTTCTAGTTGTTTCATTTCAGTGTCATTCCAGGGGCAGGGGTGCCAAGCATAAGCCATAGTTTGCAGTATCGGCCGATACCAATCCGATACGGCCAATACCTATACGGTTTGTCATGTCCTGATCCGATACCGACCAATTTCCGATACTGAGCGATACCGACATTGGGGATCTCTTTTCCGGTCAATTCGGCAAAAAAGTTTGAACGAAAAAGAACAATCAACAAAGGTGTAAAAGCATAGTAAGGTTGTAAAAGCATGTAAAAGAAAAAGAAAAACTTATGTATCGCATGTAAACCAATTAGCAAGGGTGACTACTATTTCATTCAATTTCAAAACTACTAAGAAGCAACACTGAAAATACTTAAAATTATGCCTAAATATATAAAATATATTTTCTAAAATGTTAATAATTTATTATTAATTATTTGCTTTCCAATACCAAAAAAATCGATATACCGATCCGAAACCGCCGATTCCGATACTCATAGGAATGGTCCGATACCGAACCTTGGCATAAGCACACATACAAAAATGTAGTGAGCTTACGATTTAAACATACAATTTGGTATGTGAAATCTTTTAGGGATTCATTTAGAGATTTGGGAATTTGTAGAGTGCTAATGTGCTAATGATCTTCCGATCACTAGACGATTTGAAGTTTTCTTCGTTCAACATAGTCATTTCCTAGGATTAGGTTGCAAGATGATGCAAGGGATCTGACCAGAAATAGAGTCAAATTGTGTGTCACATATTATTGGGATAAGTGTTTTATAAATCTTTAGCTTCTCTTTCCCAGTATGAGTAATACGCACAACATGCTACAAATCATGGATACCAGCATGACTATTTCTCATTTGTGTGATATTTAGCATATAATAATCATTGCAGAATATCTTTTTTCCTTGTCCCTAATGTGTCATGCAAGAAATCAAAATCATAAGTTATTATCTTTTCTACTAACTGGAAATAGTTTGTAATTACCTGTTCTCCTTTTCTGTATCTTTGTCTTGCATAAAAGCAATAAGAATCAGTACTTTCCTCGTATCCACCATCTGTTAATCTCAGCGAGTACGTCTCAGGCTGCTCTGAATCAAATTGCTCTATGCTACCATTATACTTGGAAGAAGTAATAAGATTAGATTGCAAAGCTTCTGCCGGAGGTTCTAAATCTTCTGAGTAAGTCTCCCCCTCGGGTGCAGCATAATTAAACAAGTCACCAATAGGGCATAAGCAACCAGCATCATCCCATGGTACATGCAATGTGCGAGAAGATAGCTTCCATCGGGAAGAAATTTTTGCTTTTAAAAGAGCATTCAACCAACAAAGAATAAGGCATAACTAATGTTAAACAAGCCCCTTACAGTTGCTGAGGCCCAAAGCCAGGATTTAAATGTTAAAAGTTGTGGTTTCAGCTCCATTTCTTGCATGAGGGCTATAGCCATTTTCCAGTCTGACTTAGACTTCTGAACAGCCTTCTCTGACACCCATATGGCGTCTTCGACCTAACAATCAGGTAAACAATTTAGTAAGGCAGATGGCATGGATAGAGAGAAGAAAATGTATCAACTAAGAGAAGAATACAAAAGCCTTACTTGCAAAGCCTGAATTTCTGATTGGGTGAAGTTTGCTAGTGTATTATAAGAGCGAGGCAAATGCACAAGATAGGGGTACCATCCAGAACTTCTGCCTTTTCCCACTTCAGCCAATAAACATACAGTTAATATCTGTACAGAAACATTCATGATTAAGTGTTCTATCACAGAAGCTCAATGAACGACTATAACGTAAAATGTAACATTGAGAGATTTATACTTTTTAGTGATGGATCATGGTTTATGAGATTCAGGGACGGAGAGTTACAGTGGATTCATCAAGCATTCTTCAAGCAACCAGTAGAGTTTCGTTAAAAACTCCTTTGGTGTGCCTGTTTGCACAATCTTCTACAAATGATGCCTTTAGCAACGTTCAAAACCTTTTTAATAAGATATAGATCAGCCAATATCATGTAACATGTTTGCTAGGTTCAACCAATAATATTGAGTTCCAGCAACTTTCGGAATTATGGTCAAGTATTGGACAGAACTTACCAAAACCTCCAAAAACCTGGCTGAAACTCAGCATTACCAACTGAAATTCGTACGTATAAGACATTGATGGTGTGTTGGGTTGGGTGAGGAGGGAGGGGGGAGGGAATTCAACTACACCCACATGCCCCAGTTACATGAAAGAGAGAGAAAACCAAGCTCAAAAAGATTTTTTTTTTTTCAAAATTATAAAACAAATCAGTATTGGAAGTAGTAATTAGGAAAGCAGAATAATCACAATTACATCTAAATAAATATCAAGAGCAGTAATTGCATTAGATAAGGGCATGAAATTTGTTTGGTGACGTATATCATAATCTCAAATAATTCAGCAACAAGGGCAAGTGGCCCAAATCAAGCCAAAAAGATTGTAAAACCAAACTCAAAATACAAGCAGCTCTTGCTATCAAAAGCAGTACTTAGGAAAGTGGAAAAATATCAAACACGAACAAATCAATATTGATATACATGTTGTTCGTGTTTGATAATTTTTGGAAAGTGGAAAAATATCAAACACGAACAAATCAATTCAGCTACATGGTCAAGTACCCACATGCCAAAACCAAAGAAAAAACAAACCAAACAACTCAGTATCAAACTTCTTTTTTCTGTGATTTCTACTCAATGTTCAGCTACATGGCAAGTACGCACATGCCAACATCAAAACATACGGACAGAAACCAAATAACTAGGTATTAAACTTGTTTCACCATGATTTCTATCAATATTCAGTTACATGGGCAAGTACCTACATGCTGAAATCCAAAAAAAGGACGCAAACCAAACAACTCAGTATCAAACTAGTGTCGCCGTGATTTCTACTCTACATTTCAGCTAACTTAATAAACCAAACAAATCAGTGTTAAACTTAACAACCTCCCTTGGGATTCCGCTTCTTGCCGATATGCATGCCTATGTGCGCTTTTAACAACCATGGTTTCACTGCGATTTCTATTCAACATTCAGCTACAGAGGAAAGTACCGACATACCAAAATCAACAGAAGGTCAGAAACAAAAACAAAAAGCAGCCGTAAACCAAGGTTAGCAGTATCGTTATCGGAATCGGTATCGGACCTTTCATATGAGTATGGGTATCAGCGGTATCGGCACTATAGGTGGTTTCGGATCGGAGTATCAGATTTTTGGGTATCAGAAAGCAAATAATTATTAACAAATTATTAAAGTTTTAGAAAAAAAATTATTTTATATTTTTAGGCATAATTTTAAGTATTACATGTGTTGTTTCTTACTTATTTTGGAATTGAATGAAACAGTAGTCACCTTTACCGATTGAATTACTTGTGATAGATAAGTTTTTTCCTCTTTTACATGCTTTCACAACCTTATTATGCTTTTACACAAGTGATGATTGGTCTTTTTCATTCAATTTTCTTTGCCGAATTGACTAAAAAAAGAGATCCCAAATGTCGGTATCGGTCAGTATCGGTATCGGATCGGGACATGCCAAACCGTATCGGTATCGGCCGATCCTGAAAACTATGACGTAAACTTGTTTTGCCAGCGATTTATATTCAATATCCAACTACATTGGCAACCATAAGTATCCACCCGCCGAAATCAAGGGAAAAAAAGGACTCGAACTAACCAACTCGGTATCAAACTTGTTCCGGTGTGATTTCTACTCAATATTCAGCTACATGGGTCTAGAAAAAGGACTCAAAGTAACCAACTCGGTATCAAAATTGATTTTTATTCCTCTTCGTCTCTGGGGCAGTTATTCTTTCAATAGGAAAAGAAAAGGGGCAAAAAAAACTAAGCTCCTTTATAACAAAGATTAGGTTTTTGACTCGTCCAGTAAAGCTGAGTGAGCTCACCATGGTGGAGGAGAGATGCGGGTGCTTCCTGACGCAGGAAGCTATCCTCTCGTCAGCAGCTAAGATGCTGCTCGTGGTGAGAATAGCAGCTCTCGGCACTCTCAGGACCACCTCTCCTCTCCTCATCTCCCGCGCCGCCGCCATCCCCCTCCTGCAAATAATAATTGTCATAGATGAACCCATATGTATTGGCCGTGTCCGTGTCAGATTGACTCACCCGCCATTGTTGGGGAAAGTGGAGATAGAGAGAGAGTGGCCCAAACAAGAAGAAGAAGAAGAAGAAGAAGAAGAAGAAGAAGAAGAAGAAGAGTTTGGTGAGTCGGAAATGCCGATTGTGGCTGCCCATTGGAGGAGAGATTCCATCTCCTCTTCTCCACCGACCATGCCCGCCATGTGTTCGACTCTTTCTTTCTCTCACTGAATGGTTTGAGTTGTGTGTTGAATGATTCGTATTGGAAATTACTGGGGGCCTGGGGGCCTGTTTGGTTAGCTTTATAACTCACTTTTTTGAGTTATAAAGCAAAACATTGAGCAAAACACTGTTTGGCTGGGAACTTATTGAATGTATTACGCGAAAATTATTTTTCCAAATCCTACGTTTAAACGTAGCTTTCCGAAAGCAGAAAAAATAAGCTTTGGAGAAGCATTTGAGGAACTGTGCGGGCCCCACGTCTCCTACCCACCCTCTTCTCTCTCTCCTCGATTCTCACATTACAGACTCCTCTCTCTCTCTCTCTCTCTTTCCCTCTCTCCATCCCGACGACTGAGGCCACCGGCAACGACAAAGTCGACGAGGTCGTCGATGAGGACGACAACCCGCACGGAGGACGACGACCGAGGCAGCGGTCTCCGCCGGCAACGGAGAAGTCGGCGGGGTCGACAACAACGACGAGGTCGTCGACGAGGACGACGACGACCCGCGAGGGGGACGACGACCGAGGCAGCGGTCTCCGTCGTCGACGGGGACGACGACCTCCACCACCGTCTTAGGGTTAGGGCTTTGGGATGAGGCATTCTCAACTCCATCGACAAGTTCTAGGTGGTGGCGGCTGTAGGCTGGGTTGGGTTCTCCGACTACAAATCTTCGCACTCGACCTGATCTGGCCGGTTGGGTTCTTCGAGCGGTGACGGTGGTGGCTGACACAGTCAGCAGAGATCGGACACGGTCTGGACACGAAATGTGTGTCCAACTTTAGGCACTCAGAAAAACGGATTTTTTTCAAAGAAAGTAATAAATTTTCGCATAATTGCGAAAAAGAGAAGAAGTTTTGAAAAATAGCAGGGAAGAAGACAACTCGCCAACTTAGTTGGTGGTGTCCAGAGTCCAAAAGGAACTTGCCAACTCAGTTGGTGGACTCTGGACACGCTCGCCGACTCAGTTGGCGGGCCATGCGACAGTAACAATTCCCTCGAAGATTCTCCCCTCTCCTCCCCCTCCCTCGGAGACGACCCCCCCCCCCCCCCCCCTCCCTTGAACTCCTACCCTCCCCTCCCTCCAAAACCTCACTTTTTCTATAAGTAAGTCTCTAGCTCCTTCTCCTTCTCCTCACCACACTCTCACAACACCCTTCTCTCCTGACAGCACTCTCCTTTCTCCCACTTTTCTGTCTGCTAGCAGCAAGATCAACTGGAAAAAAATAATCCAAAAATCTAATGTAAATAAACATATTATTTGTGATAATTTTTAAATCGTTGACAGACTTAGTATATTTTAATCGTAAATGATCACAGTTAATTTTTTTTTTTTGTAGATGGCTAATCAAAATGACGGTCGTATTTTCGGTGGACCGACTACCGACCTTATTATTAAGCAATGTGAAGACCACAAATCTAGTCGGATATTTACTAGAGAGGTAATTTTTTTAAATTATAAGTTTGCAAGTTAATTAATTTACACACAAAATATAATGCATATATTTTTTATAGTTATACGACCATGATCTTGGTTTACGAACCCGGATCCATGTACATTGGCGGACCGAAAGAAACTATCGTACGTGGGAGCTAAATTCTGTCCAAAAGGCTTTGGTGGAATCTTTTGGATTCCACTATATAGATCGTGTTAGATATTTAATCCACGATCTTCATCTAGTTGTAAGTCTTGCGGAGCGTTGGTGGCCTGAACGCAACACTTTCCAGCTCTCATTCGGCGAGATGACGATCACCCCATTTGATGTGACAAATATACTAGGATTACCTATTAAAGGTGACACTATATATTTTGATCCGCACTTAAAGAGATCTGATCTGATCATGAGGTATCTCGGTGTTACCCCTCCATCTGGTATAAAAGACGGCAATTTTGTGAAGTTTACATGGCTTCGTGGCAACTTTATGGACCTACATCACACTATTGACGGGGTAGTTGATGTAGATGAAATGCGGGTATGTATTTTAATTAGTAAGATTTGTTTATGACTTAATTTAGTGTTTATATAACACTTAATATTTTCAGGTCATTTGTTGCACTAAAGCGTATTTGCTCTATTTATGTGGTGCAATTCTATTTTTCGATGCATCAAAAAATATGGTAAATGTGCAGCTTCTACCATTCTTGGATGATTTGACAAAACCTACTCAGCATGCATGGGAGCTGCTACTATAGCATTTTTATACGCAAATTTGACAAAATTTGTGAGATCCAGTCGCAAGAGTATTTGTGGATGTATTTCACTGATTCATTAATAAATGAAAGACCTAAATTAGTTAGATTAGAATACAAATTTTGTTTGTACTAATGTAATATTTTTGTTTTATAATTCTGGTCCTACGAGCACTTCTATATTGGTAGGCCTGTTACTAGCATTCTTAGTGATGTTGGAGTCTTTCCGATTGCTATGCGATGGCCCACAGATGTAGTGAATTATCAACACTACCAATACAGGAGTGTATCACTTTATCGTAGCCAATTTGATACACTGCAGTATCATGAGGTAATTATTTAAATATCTGATAAATATCTTTAAATTATTACAGTTTTGATCGTAGATAAACATCATATCTATTTGATACAATGTCATTAAATAAGTTACCTGGTTACCTTACACATGTGAAGATGATGCTCCAGAAATTAAGAGGACATCATATTCGTTTAGTTTACACAGATCTTATATTATATATGATCGGTTCACCATGTACCATCCGGCAGACCGTGTTCTTCGACAATTCGGGATGAGTCAAATAATTTCCGATGATCCATCAACTGTCGGTTATGAGGCAGCAAATGCAATACAACGAATCTTTGGCCTCGTTGCTGATTGGAATAATCGGTTTGAGAATTATAGTGTGAGGGACATGTCTCCCGGACTAAGATTTGCTGAGGAATGTAAGTTCTAAGTTACTCATTATTCGTATTGATTTAGTGTAAATAGTTTGCTAAAATTTTATTTACATTATGCAGACATTGGTAATCTGGACTATAGGCTAACCTGGACTATAGGCAATGGTGAGGATGCCCTCTTATGAGCAACCGAGTATACCAATATGAGGAACAAAGGTTCAAGAGTATATCCGTAGATGATTCTACTTTGCGTGCTTTTGTTGATGTCATTCATAATTTGGTATGACTTCATTACACTTTAAAAATTACATATACATAGATATGATAAAAAAATTAATTTACATCTTTCATATTTCAGAGTGGTGTATACCAAAAATATTTGTAACAACCTGAGATAAACCTTCCCCTACAAAGTCGATTTCTTATGGAGGAACTTGTGACTCGTGTTGGTCATCTGGGTATTGGACGGGAACCTGAAATGCCTCCAGTACAATCACGTCCTCCACCAGACTATCCGACCAGCTTTGTACGACAGAGACACTCTCGTCGTCGTAGGAGGGATAGTGTAGAGGAACCTATTCACCAGTATGCTGGAGCGAGCCCGAGTCACCAGTATGCTGGAGCGAGCCCGAGTCACCAGTATGCTGGAGATATTTTTCAATACTATGCTGGAGCTGGCCCTAATCACCAATATGCTGGAGCGGGCCCTAGTGACCAGTATGCTGGAGCGGGCCCTAGTCACGAGACTGCTGGAGATGAAAGCTATCAGATATTCACACAGTTTTTTTCGACTCCATCAGCACCGCTGCCTACCCAAACTCAGCAAGACGAGTAGGAGGATGAGTAGATGATTTGTAACAATGTTTGATTGCAATATTTGTATGATTTGTAACAATGTTTGATTGCAATATTTGTCAACTTTCATTATCAGACTCATTATTACTCAATTTTTAAGTTTGTATTGAACAATTATATTTTACTCTCTCGGTTGACTAGTACATCTTCTTCGGTTGTGTCCTATCGCACCATAATTACTGCAACGAAGATCTCTCGTCGATGAATCCCGGGGTTTGATTCGGTTCTTCTTTGGTCTTTCGGCTTTGCGTCTTACATCTGGTACTCCAATTTCTCCTCTAACCAAAGGAGCTTGGATCTTGTAGGGAACTGGAATTGGCTCCATTTTTTGTGCGTGTACACTTCTCAAGGTCTCCGTCGAAAATACTGCAAGATAAAAACTATCAATACAAATATTTTAATATCTACAAACAAAATATGCATGTATACATGGTATATAAGTATGGTACCATCTAAAACATGTACAAGATCTGTCAGTTATATTAACAATATAGGTTCTACTTGTTGCACGGTCTATTATTTTAAACTTATAACTATCAATAGATAATATTTCTAGGTGATTATTCTCTTTGATAATACAAGCCATAGTCTTTAACATCTTCGGATAATAATCTGTGTCTATATTTTCAGCATTCTTTCTACGATTGTCATGAAGTGTAATAATCTTGGCTCTAATACCATTGAGAAGTATTGTTATTGGCTTATCTCGTAATTTCTTAATCCAGCTATTGAAACATTCAGCAAGATTAGAAGTGTTTATATCTAATCTAGGACAAGTAGCATACGTTGTTATCCAATGTTCAAATTGACGACTTTCATCGTTTACACCAATAAGCCAATCGTACAACATTATGTTCTCAGCTTCAAGTATATCAAACACACTCTCTGCATCTGTTTCATTATATAATCTAGCAAATGAGTCTAACAAGTGTTGAAATACTTATTCTTTCGTAACTTTTTTCATGTTTTGTTTAAAATGCTGAATACAAAAAAAATGAGAAGATGTAGGAAAAATAGCACGAACAACATTTATTAATCCTTTTTGCTTATCAGATATAAATGAAATTGTACTCCAATCATTAAAACAACTTTCAAAAGATATTTTAAGAGAGTTTAAAAACCAAGACCAAGAATCACTATTCTCACCTTCAGCAACAGCATAAGCTATAGGATATAATTGATAGTTAGGATCGTGAGCACAAGCAATAAATAAGATACCTTGATATTTAGACGAAAGAAATGTAGCATCAGTACTAATAACCGGTAAACAGACCCTTAAAAATCCGTCAATACATGACTTAAAACAAATAAAAATTCTTTGAAAGCTATTATTTTTGGCAGTTTTAATAAAACATGTACTACCTGAATTTGTCTCCATAATTCTATAACAATACTTCTCAAGACTAGCGTATACCTCATTATAACTACCATTAATTTCAGCTAATGTCGTCTCTCGAACTCTCCAGGCATTGGAATAACTAACTTGTATACGGTGCTCCCTATATATATCTTTAATAATTTGTGATGGACTACATGATTGGTTATCTCTAATAATGTCAATTATCATGGTCTTAATCCATGTAGCGGTAGCTAGTCGATAACGTCCTGTACTAAGTCTCCCTAAACAAGAATGACGATTTTCTAATGTACTAACTTTAACTATATCGCCATTTCCAATGAATTTGACCTATACTCTCCAATTACAATTCGGTTGATCACAACTATATAATTCCACAAGCATTATTCATAACACTAGATGAACAACTAAAATTATATTTAATTGCTAAATTACTTATAAAGCTTCTAAAGTAAGAACGGCTAGGAAATGATTGTCCCTTAAATATTTCATCAGTGATAGCTTTTACAACATCATCATCTACCATATAATCTACATTTTCAACTAAATCATCACTATTTCCATCGTCGTTGTCACTATCATCATCATGGTTAGATTCATCTGATGAATGACCTTCTTGAAAAAATGAAACAATTTGTTGAGAAAACTAGCACCCGAACTAACATGCTAGTATTCAGAAAAATATTCACTATTTCTATTATCTAATGTTGCTGCTACTTTAATAACATATATTTTTATATACCGTGATTGTGAATTAATCTCAAGAATATAATTACATGCATCCTCACTATCTATCAAAAAATAATTAGAACCAAAAATAGACTTCAGAATAAAATCATAATGAATAGAACAACGTTCAATAATATGATTACGTATATTTTTAAAACTAATATTCGGATAAGTTGAATTTTTTTGTCTTTCTCCTCCTTCGTCATTTAACCCATTTACTTTACTGCCGTCCGAGCATACAATTCTTACGCTACGATCCATGACAGTGAGAACTTATGCTACAAGAAACTCAGATAAACTTTGGCTGTAGGCAGAATATTTTTTAATGTTGGAAGCTTTGCTAGAGGCAGAGAGACAGAGGGAGTGCTGGGAGCTTTGCTAGATGGAAGAGAGTGAGAGTGTTGGATGATTTGGTTGAGATAGGAAATATATAGAAGTTTGTAATAACCGTTGTGCAACGGCTATAATCCTCCCCCCAACCCTCAACGGCTATAATTCCTCCCCGCCCCCATCCCGAGAAGCCAACGGCCGAAAATTACTTTCCTCCCCCTCACTCGCCAACTAAGTTGGCGGGCTCTGCCTCCAATGTAACACCCCGTTCCGTTCTAGCGGACTGCCGATTCAAACGACAAAAGTGCAACTGTTCCGACCCGCTTTGCCTCAAACAAGAAGCAAAGGATATCCAGACTTGTCCCTACAGGAATCCAGCTTAGGCTTCAGAGGCTCAATTGACGTATCGCTCTACCGAGGCGAATTATCGCTAAGGTGGGTGGCTACAGTGAACTTGTCTTTGCTTAGCCAGCACACATAAAATATGAATATTTCGTGCTAGTCGCTAGGTGATTCAACCCCTGCATGCTAATAAGAATCCAACGCACCTAGCTAAGGGAATAATCCCAACTTGTTATTGCTTATGCTAGAACATGGAAATTGAAATACTGCTTATATTCGGACCCTCGCATGCTAAGTCCCTTCGGTTTCATCTCTCGGCTTACCTTCGAGTCCGAGCAAACGTGTCTGCTTACTTTCATTAGAAACACATGCTTGTCTGCTTGTATGTGCCATGTTTTCATCCAAACCTCGGGAGACTACTAAGTAGTCGTTCCGCACATGGAAGAACCTGAAAGTGTCCGGGACCGTTAGGTCACCAAGGCAATTTTCGAACCAGGGAATTTGCACCCTGAATGAATAAATCACTGAATCACAGCTCGTAGAGCAAACTACTAAATCAACTGGCCTGGCAATCGATATACTACTGTGAACAATCATGCCTGTATATTGAACATGATATGTCCTATCCTGAACTTGATCCTGTGCCTAGCCAGACCTGAATACAGACCTGCATGTCACGGACAACTCGAAAACGAGGCACCGTTCTTCGGACGGTCACCGGGGCACTAGGGCAGACCCGATCCGGATGGAACTCTACTGTTTAGTCATCCTATGCAAAGATGGAATGGTGTGGAGAGCATCATGTACTCTCGCTGCACCCCATTCTCGTTAGAGACTAAAATTGGTAACTCTACTGTTTAGTCATCCTGTGCAAAGACGGAATGGTGTGGAGCGCATCCTGTACTCTCGCTGCACCCTATTCTCGTTAGAGACTAAAATTGGTCCTTTATGGCTATGCCAGCGACAACTGTTCATATAGATAAGTCATCCTCGCTTAGCGGCTATCCGCGTGCGAGTTATTGCATCACATCAAGAACAATTGAACACCTGAACGATCATGATAAAATGACTCATCGTGTTGCATATGCTATGCTCCTGAATATTTATACATGTCCGTGCTTAAATTAACAATGTTTGCCTTGGACATGGAAGGTAAAATGGTAAGTCTCGCCGTGTTTTCTCTCATGTCACACGGCGCACTGCCACACAAGTTAGGCTATTCAAATGTTTGCCTTGAACATGGAAGGTAAAAATGATCCTAAGGCAACTAGGAAGACAGCTTAATAGTTGTGCACGGAACCTGTATTACGTGTTTGGATTTGTCGAGCGGGCGAGTAGCTTCCCCACCAGTGCATTCAATGTACTGATAATCCACCAGTTTGTATGCAGGGTGCGGGAGAACCTCGTTCGGTGCGGATGCCTCCTTCGTGCGTGCTAAGGTGTGGACATCACTCCAAAGCAGCGGCGCGTCCAGAACTGAAGCACATATACAAGACATAATGTTGGAACTCGCCTGAACATCGCCCGATCATCGCCTGTATAATCATTCCACAATTGTAGCCACTTTGCACGATTTTACTGTTTTAGAGAGAGAGGCTTGAGCGACTTGTAATCTCGGCTATACGCCGCCTGTAACACTTGTTATTATCAATAAAAGAGTTGCTTTACTTCAACTTGTGTTTCAATGCTTCCGCTATATTGTCGACTCAGTGAACCTGTTATCAAATTGCTATGCGTTTATGACTCTGCTGCACTCGGACAATCTGTGCGACTCTGTGGCTTAGAACTCTTACCGCCAACCAATGAACCACGGTCTTGCACGGGCGTGGATCACGCTCGTGCGGTATCACGCCCTGATGGGTCAAGCGATCGTTCCGCGGGAGCGCTGGCGAGGGTGATTCCCGCCTAGCGGGAACGGCCGATTTGCCTGCGAGAGATCGGGGCATGACATGTTGGTATCAGAGCCTGGCTTCTACGCCTTTGGACTTCGATTCGATATCTCTGTTTCGAAAGCTCGTTCGTGGGTTACATACACGCTCTCTCTCAATGCCTCGATGGGATGTTCCAACAATAAGTCTAAATACTTTCAAAATGCGTTTTGAATGATATGATATGCTTGCTTGTATGATTGTGTGCTGCGAGTGGCCTTTGTGCCAACCTGTGCGAACCCTTGAGAGTATCGCTAGTAGCTTGTCCGATTTTACTAACTCTAAGTTTGGTTGAATGCATCTATTCGAGGGACGCCTTGAACTAGTGCACCATCCAAGACTTAAGAAAATGTGAAACTAGAGTGCTAAGACTTCGCTATCACTGAGCTGGTTGACGTGTTCACGCTAGAAATGCATTTCGAAAGTGCGCACGATCCAGTCTAAGCGATATGCTGATTTCGACGCTTGTGCAAGTGAATATCCAAATGAACAAGTAGAACGACTTGTCTAGGTTTCCCTCAATCCTAGATTACTGCTTGTCCTCAGTAAGTCTCGAGGACGAGACTTTTTCTGAGTTGGGTAGGATGTAACACCCCGTTCCGTTCTAGCGGACTGCCGATTCAAACGGCAAAAGTGCAACTGTCCCGACCCGCTTTGCCTCAAACAAGAAGCAAAGGATATCCAGACTTGTCCCTACAGGAATCCAGCTTAGGCTTCAGAGGCTCGCTTGACGTATCGCTCTACCGAGGCGAATCATCGCTAAGGTGGGTGGCTACGGTGAACTTGTCTTTGCTTAGCCAGCACACATAAAACATGAATATTTCATGCTAGTCGCTAGGTGATTCACGCCCTGCATGCTAATAAGAATCCAACGCACCTAGCTAAGGGAATAATCCTAACTTGTTATTGCTTATGCTAGAACATGGAAATTGAAATACTGCTTATATTCGGACCCTCGCATGCTAAGTCCCTTCGGTTTCATCTCTCGGCTTACCTTCGGGTCCGAGCAAACGTGTCTGCTTACTTTCCTTAGAAACGCATGCTTGTCTGCTTGTATGTGCCATGTTTTCATCCAAACCCCGGAAGACTACTAAGTAGTCGTTCCGCACATGGAAGAACCTGAAAGTGTCCGGGACCGTTAGGTCACCAAGGCAATTCCCGAACCAGGGAATTTGTACCCTGAATGAATAAATCACTGAATCACAGCTCGTGGAGCAAACTACTGAATCAACTGGCCTGGCAATCGATATACTACTGTGAACAATCATGCCTGTACATTGAACATGATATATCCTATCCTGAACTTGATCCTGTGCCTAGCCAGACCTGAATACAGACCTACATGTCGCTGATAACTCGGAAACGAGGCACCGTTCCACGAGCGATCACCGGGGCACTGGGGCCGACCCGATCCGGATGGAACTCTACTGTTTAGTCATCCTGTGCAAAGACGGAATGGTGTGGAGCGCATCATGTACTCTCGCTGCACCCCATTCTCGTTAGAGACTAAAATTGGTAACTCTACTGTTTAGTCATCCTATGCAAAGACGGAATGGTGTGGAGCGTATCATGTACTCTCGCTGTACCCTATTCTCGTTAGAGACTAAAATTGGTCCTTTATGGCTATGCCAGCGACAATTGTTCATATAGATAAGTCATCCTCGCTTAGCGGCTATCCGCGTGCGAGTTATTGTATCGCATCAAGAACAATTAAACACCTGAACGATCATGATAAAATGACTCATCGTGTTGCATATGCTATGCTCCTGAATGTTTATACATACCCGTGCTTAAATTAACAATGTTTGCCTTGGACAGGGAAGGTAAAATGGTAAGTCTCGTCGTGTTTTCTCTCATGTCGCACGGTGCACTGCCACACGAGTTAGGCTATTCAAATATTGCATGAAACTGATCCTAAGGCAACTAGGAAGATAGCTTAATAGTTGTGCACGGAACCTGTATTACGTGTTTGGATTTGTCGAGCGGACGAGTAGCTTCCCCACCAGTGCATTCAATGTACTGATAATCCACCAGTTTGTATGCAGGGTGCGGGAGAATCTCGTTCGGTGCGGATGCCTCCTTCGTGCTGCTAAGGTGTGGACATCACTCTGAAGCAGCGGCGCATCCAGAACTGAAGCACATATACAAGACATAATGTTGGAACTCGCCTGAACATCGCCCGATCATCGCCTGTATAATCATTCCACAATTGTAGCCACTTAGAACAATTTTACTGTTTCTGAGAGAGAGGCTTGAGCGACTTGTAATCTCGGCTATACGCCGCCTGTAACACTTGTTATTATCAATAAAAGAGTTGCTTTACTTTAACTTGTGTTTCAATGCTTCCGCTATATTGTCGACTCAGTGAACCTATTATCAAATCGCTATGCGTTTATGACTCTGCTGCACTCGGACAATCTGTGCGACTCTGTGGCTTAGAACTCTTACCGCCAGCCAATGAACCACGGCCTTGCACGGGCGTGGATCATGCTCGTGCGGCATCACGCCCTGATGGGTCAAGCGATCGTTCCGCGGGAGCGCTGGCGAGGGTGATTCCCGCCTAGTAGGAACGGCCGATTTGCCTGCGGGAGATCGGGGCGTGACATGTTGGTATCAGAGACTGGCTTCTACGCCTTTGGACTTCGATTCGATATCTCTGTTTTGAAAGCTCATTCATGGGTTACATACACGCTCTCTCTCAATGCCTCGATGGGATGTTCCAACAATAAGTCTAAATACTTTCAAAATGCGTTTTGAATGATATAATATGCTTGCTTGTATGATTGTGTGCTGCGAGTGGCCTTTGTGCCAACCTGTGCGAACCCTTGAGAGTATCGCTAGTAGCTTGTCCGATTTTACTAACTCTAAGTTTGGTTGAATGCATCTATTCGAGGGACGCCTTGAACTAGTGCACCATCCAAGACTTAAGAAAATATGAAACTAGAGTGCTAAGACTTCGCTATCACTGAGCTGGTTGACGTGTTCACGCTAGAAATGCATTTCGAAAGTGCGCACGATCCAGTCTAAGCGATATGCTGATTTCGACGCTTGTGCAAGTGAATATCCAAATGAACAAGTACAACGACTTGTCTAGGTTTGCCTCAACCCTAGATTACTGCTTGTCCGCAGTAAGTCTCGAGGACGAGACTTTTTCTGAGTTGGGTAGGATGTAACACCCCGTTCCGTTCTAGCGGACTGCCGATTCAAACGGCAAAAGTGCAACTGTCCCGACCCGCTTTGCCTCAAACAAGAAGCAAAGGATATCCAGACTTGTCCCTACAGGAATCCAGCTTAGGCTTCAGAGGCTCGCTTGACGTATCGCTCTACCGAGACGAATCATCGCTAAGGTGGGTGGCTACGGTGAACTTGTCTTTGCTTAGCCAGCACACATAAAACATGAATATTTCATGCTAGTCGCTAGGTGATTCACCCCCTGCATGCTAATAAGAATCCAACGCACCTAGCTAAGGGAATAATCCCAACTTGTTATTGCTTATGCTAGAATATGGAAATTAAAATACTGCTTATATTCGGAGCCTCGCATGCTAAGTCCCTTCGGTTTCATCTCTCGGCTTACCTTCGGGTCCGAGCAAACGTGTCTGCTTACTTTCCTTAGAAACGCATGCTTGTCTGCTTGTATGTGCCATGTTTTCATCCAAACCCCGTGAGACTACTAAGTAGTCGTTCCGCACATGGAAGAACCTGAAAGTGTCCAGGACCATTAGGTCACCAAGGCAATTCCCGAACCAGGAAATTTGCACCCTGAATGAATAAATCACTGAATCACAGCTCGTGGAGCAAACTACTGAATCAACTGGCCTGGCAATCGATATACTACTGTGAACAATCATGCCTATACATTGAACATGATATGTCCTATCCTGAACTTGATTCTGTGCCTAGCCAGACCTGAATACAGACCTGCATATCGCGGATAACTCGGAAACGAGGCACCGTTCCACGGGCGGTCACCGGGGCACTGGGGCCGACCCGATCCGGATGGAACTCTACTGTTTAGTCATCCTGTGCAAAGACGGAATGGTGTGGAGCACATCCTGTACTCTCGCTGTACCCCATTCTCGTTAGAGACTAAAATTGGTCCTTTATGGCTATCCAGCGACGACTGTTCATATAGATAAGTCATCCTCGCTTAGCGGCTATCCGCGTGCGAGTTATTGCATCGCATCAAGAACAATTGAACACCTGAACGATCATTATAAAACGACTCATCGTGTTGCATATGCTATGCTCCTGAATGTTTATAGATGCCCGTGCTTAAATTAACAATGTTTGCCTTGGAAAGGGAAGGTAAAATGGTAAGTCTCGTCGTGTTTTCTCTCATGTCGCACGGCGCACTGCCACACGAGTTAGGCTATTCAAATATTGCATGAAACTGATCCTAAGGCAACTAGGAAGACAGCTTAATAGTTGTGCACGGAACCTGTATTACGTGTTTGGATTTGTCGAGCGGGCGAGTAGCTTTCCCACCAGTGCATTCAATGTACTGATAATCCACCAGTTTGTATGCAGGGTACGGGAGAACCTCGTTCGGTGCGGATGCCTCCTTCGTGCATGCTAAGATGTGGACATCACTCCGAAGCAGCGGCGCATCCGAAACTGAAGCACATATACAAGACATAATGTTGGAACTCGCCTGAACATCGTCCGATCATCGCCTGTACAATCATTCCACAATTATAGCCACTTGGTACGATTTTACTGTTTCAGAGAGAGAGGCTTGAGCGACTTGTAATCTCGGCTATACGCCGCCTGTAACACTTGTCATTATCAATAAAAGAGTTGCTTTACTTCAACTTGTTTTTCAATGTCACGACCCGCACCCGAAAATTGGGCTTGAATCGTGGGTACGTCCAGCCTACGCCGCAGCATCGGCGGTATATCGCTGTCTAGGTCTCAACATAATATATATATATCCTGTCAATAGTCTCAACTCCGTACGGAGGACAATGATAATAATCCACAGTTCTATAAATATACTCAATCACAAGCTATAAGAAATAATGGCACGAAGAGAATGGAAAAAAGTTCTATAATAAACCAACCACAATAAGTCCAACTCAATCCTGGGTCTAGATGACCTCACAAAGTCACAAAATAATAAATACAACTCAGTCACAGTCTGAAACAATAAATACAGAAAAAGTAATCTAAGTATTGGCAAGTAAGATCTCCTCTAGGATAGGCAACTCCTCTGAGATTTTTGGAGTGAAATCTCCCTCTAATCCTGGGCCGTAATGAGTGGGGCACAAGTTCTCCAGGTCCTCTGAAAAATGTTATCCAGTCAGGATTGGAGCGAAGCAAAAGCACTAACAGCAGTTTCATTAAATTGACAAAAACTATAAACAGTGTAAGAAATATAAGATGAGAATATATGCTGAAAATGTGAAGTACTGGAGAACTGAATAGGCAATAGAGCATCTAGCAATGAAACAATAAACAGTGAATGCTAGAACAAGTGAATCTGAATAAAATAGACATCTAGCTAAGTGTTTGAAATATCAGTTTATTATGTGATCGGCTTGGGACTAGATCAGGCTGGTTATATATGATTAGCTATGATTCTTGTAGGTCAGGCTAACCATATGGTTAGCTATGATGCATGTAGTGGTCAGGCTAATCATATATAACAGCTATGATGCATGTAAATGGTCAGGCCGCACCCGACGTGAGAAGTGGGGTGAGCTATGATGCATGTAGATGGTTGGATATGATCACATAATCTACTAATAGTTTCCCATCCCCCAGCTAGCACGATGGATTCCAATCACGACTCCTCATGATGGGGATCTAGGGTGCTAACTCGTGTATCCATAGTGTCGGAATCAAGTATGTAATACAACTAGATTATAGAAGTAATCAACAAAATAAAAACTGTCAGAGAATGTACTCGCCTGTGGTCCTGAGCAAAGGGTGAGGATCGATATCCAAAGTGGGATCACAATGACCTATTTGTGGAATATAATTGTCAGATACTGAATTTAAAGGAAATAACATGCTTAATTAATTAAAAGCGAGGCCTCTAGGTCAATTCTGTGGTTTACTGTTCAGTACTAGGTTATCCTAGATAAACTAGGTCCACACTAAGGTTTAGGTCCAAACTAGTTAATTAGTCTATAAGGTCACTAACTAATGAAAATAATATATAAGTAATATGATACTCTATATATATTGGTTTCTGGATACACTGATTCACCTAGATACACAGATTCTGATACACAGCTATCCTACTGATACTAAGCACACAGATACATAGCCACACACAGCACATTGATTCCTCACTCTCAGCTCACATATACTAGACTCACAGTCACTGGTTTCACTGACACTAATAATACTTAAACACACTGGTTTTATGTACACAGACACTCATAGTTCACATAGTATACACTCAGGTATTGGCACACCTACACTCACTGCTCACTGACACAGGTAGACACACTGCTCACACTCACAGACACTCTGAGAACACACAGTACACTATTGAACCTGGAACAAATCACTCTACACACACAGCACATTGGTTACTAACCTAAAGCACACACAGGTATCACTCACACATACTGCTACACACTGAATACACATAGATACACCCACAGCACACATGTGCATTTCCTCTCAGAATTACACACAGCCATATACACACAAGGACATAAAACTCCTACACACACACACTGGAAGTTTACTGATACATAAGTTCTATGAAACACAGTCCTATACTCAGGTATCTAACACACAGCCACTTACAGATTTATCTAACCAACACACATGTTCTGAAATCTGAAGGAACCTAGGATACACACACATCTAACTCACACACAAGTATCCTAGAACAATACCTAGAAGACACTAGCACAATACAGACAACTACACCTAGATACACTTGATACTGGAAATTTCTAAGGCCATCACACTGATCTGACATAGCAAATACCTACACACAGGTATGCATCTATCCTCACTGCTCTCACAGAGATACACACACACACACAGTTTCCCTCACAGAAATCTGAGAGTTCTCACACAGATACAGTTTTCCTCACACAGACACAATGGCACACCTAGTTCACAGCCATTTAACCCCCATTCACTGATACCACAAGTTCCCACACTACCACACACATATACACAGGTGCACTAATACATTGGTTAAATATATACACTGTGTCAGGCCTCAACAAGTACCAATGCTCACTGCTACACACTGGGGTATTCTCAGAACACCAAAAACACTGCACAGCACCGTAAAGTCCCCACTGTGCACAGGACCTTCCCAAACTCGACTGCTCAGAATTTGTTCAAACAACAACACATCTACGCTGTGCTTATATATATATGCATATTTACATAAAAACAATGCAAGATTAGAATACTTATATAGGTATATCCCAAATGAACATTTCATCGAGCACTTGGGTGCTGGAAACGAACCAATACATAACTCCTGAAAAACTCAAATGAGACCCCTAAAACGAGATCTGAATCTTCTCGTTGGAGGATGAAATCAGTCTACATGAAACCCTTAGGGTTAGGGTTCCTGAAATTGGGAAAAATTAACCGTAGGTCACCAAAACCCTAGATCTCCTAGGTCCTCATGTAGAATCCCTAGAAATCGAGATCTACACAATAGGGGGTTTCCTAATGGGCATTAACAACAGAAAAACAGAAATAAAAATGAATTAAAATTGGATTTTACCTATAGAGATGATTTCTTCAATGGAAGTTCTTCTTCCCCAAGGTTCCTTGACCCAAACTCCTTGCTTCTCTTTGCTTTGGAGGAGGAAGAGGGAATCCTAGGGTTTGATTCCAAATTTGGGGTGGGGAAGTGGTTTTTCTTAATGGAGGCTAGGATTTCTTTCTTCATGAAGGAAAAAGGGTGGCTCCCTTTTATATTAAAACTAGGTTAGGGTTTCAAGTGCAAGGGTTTAATTTAACCCTTCTGGTTAAGTCATGTAGAACTCAATTAACTCAGGTTTAGTCCTTCTAGGGTTTGAGGTTCCACCCTAAAATTTGAATTCTAGGGTTTCTCTAGAATTTGGGTTTCAACCTAGGGTTTAGTCCTTAGGGTTATAGTCCTAATGAGTTCTAGGGTTTGACCTAGACCAAACACAGCTAACAACATATAAATAGTTTTAAAAACTCAGCAGATTAATTAAATACATAATTATTCAAAATAGTAAAATTACACAAATGCCCTAATCTGGAAATGTGGTGGTGACATTCAATGCTTCCGCTATATTGTCGACTCAGTGAACCTGTTATCAAATCGCTATGCGTTTATAACTCCGCTGCACTCGGACAATCTGTACGACTTTGTGGCTTAGAACTCTTACCGCCAGCCAATGAACCACGGCCTTGCACGGATGTGGATCACGCTCGTGCGGCATCACGCCCTGATGGGTCAAGCGATCATTCCGCGGGAGCGCTGGCGAGGGTGATTCCCGCCGAGCGGGAACGGCCGATTTGCCTGCGGGATATCGGGGCGTGACATCCAACACACCTAGCTCGCCAACTTAGTTGGCGAGCCCTTTGATCCCCCGCCAACCCGTCAACTCAGTTGGCGAGTTCTCCCCCTAACTGCCAATTGTCAAAACTTCTTCCTTTTTTGCAATTATGCGAAAATATGTTACTTTTTTTGAAAAAATCCGAAAAACTAATTCTAAAAAAAATTACCAAACGAAATCTTAAAAAAAAAATCTTAAAATTAGTTTTCAGATGAAAGTAACCAAACGCAAATCCAAAATTTTTACATTCAGAAAATAATTTTATAATTTATTTTCAGAAAACTGTTTTTAGAAAAAAAATCAGAAAGCATATCCAAACGGACCATTAAGGTCTGCTTGGCAATTATGAAAGTATCGGTTATGAGGTATTTTTAGAGTATCAGTTATGAGAGGTCCAATTTTTAGTGGTTTTAATTAGCGACTTTTAAACCAATCCAATTCATGCTTGGTAAAGAGCGATTTTAAAAAGTTTTTACAAGAATAGATAAAATAAATTAATAAAATCGTTCAAAACTCATCGATTTTTGGTGTTTATAAAGCCACCAAAATTTATATTACACCGATTTTGGGAGATTTTTGAGCCGACCAAAACCAGTGCCTCATAAAAATTACCAAGCAGGGATTTTCATAAACGGTCGGTTCAAAAATACTCCAAAACCGATGAAAATCGTTTATGAAATGTTTTCAAAACTCTTGCTTGTTAATTTATTTGAGGCATCGGTTTTTGTCAGCTCAAAGATCTTCCAAAATCGGTGTAATATAATTTTTTGTTTTATTACATTTATATCCTCACAAAAATATATAATTATAACTAATAATACCTTATCCTTTTTTTCTCATTTGTATTTCTCTTCTACTTCTTTCAAACTACGACTACTTTTTTGGGTAAGTTCATAAAATATATTTCTCCTACTTTCATCCAAGCGTTTCTATCATTTCATGTGTTTTTATTTTTTTGATCAAATATGGACCTCTAGTTCTTCCAAATTTCTCTTCAACTTTAATCCATGCATTTATAATATTTCACATGTTTCTATTATTTATGTGTTTCTAATATTTTATTTATATATGGACATATAGGTAATTTTATTCGTATAAAAAACTTTCAAAATAACTCGTTAATAAATTACCAAGTATATGTTTGACTAGTTTAAAAGCTACTACTTAAAATCATCCAAAATCGAACTGCTCATAACATGTACTCTAAAAACACCTCATAGTCACTACCCCTAAAATTGTCAAGCAAATCCTTAAGGTAGCGGTTATCAGTTATTTTTAGAGTACCGATTATGAGCAGTTATGAGGGGTCCAATTTTTTGTAGTTTTAAGTAGCAGCTTTTAAATTAGTCCAACCGTGCTTGATAATTCATTAACGAGCGATTTTGAAAGTTTTTTATACGAATAAAATTATCTATATGTCCATATATAAATAAAATAATATAAGCATGTGAAATAATAGAAACATCTAGATACAAGTAGAAGAGAAAGATTTTAAGACTTATCGAAAAAACAATCATAGTTTTTAAGAAGTATCATATTTGATCAAAATAATAGAAACACATGAAATAATAGAAATGTTTGGATGAAAATAGGAGAGAAAGATTTTAAAAACTTACCGAAAAAAGTAAGCATAGTTTGAAAGAAGTAGAAGAGAAACACATATGAGAAAAAAATGATAGGATATTAGTAATTATAATCATATAACTACGATGAGGATATAAATAAAATAAAATAATAAAATCCCTTAAAATCCGTCGATTTGGGTGTTTATAAAGACACCCAAAATTGTATTACATCGATTTTAGAGAGTTTTTGAGCCGACCAAAATTTGTGCCTAAAAAAAAAATTGACAAGCACAGGTTTTTAAAATACTTCATAAACAGTCGGTTCAAAAACACCCAAAATCGGTAAAATATCATTGTGAAATAGACCCTTAGGAGATATACAAGTAGACCGTTAGGAGTATATATATATATGGGTAAACGGGATATGAGCTATAGTGCTCATAATCCTACATGAATTATACACATGTAGACCAATAGCAATAGACTTTCACATCTTATGTGTGTAACACCCCGTTCCGTTCAAGCGGACTGCCGATTCAAACGGCAAAAGTGCAATGTTCCGACCCGCTTTGCTCAGGCGAGAATACTCGTTTGAGGCAAAGGATATCCAGAATTGTCCTTACAGGATTTTGGCTTAGGCTTTCAGAGGCTCGCTTGACGTATCGCTCAACCGAGGCAAATCATCGCTAAGGTGGGTGGCTACGGTGAACTTGTCTTTGCTTAGCCAGCACACTTAAAATATAGAATGATACATGCTAGTCGCTAGGTGAATCACCCCTTGCATGCTAATAAGAATACAACGCACCTAGCTAAGAGAATAATTCCAACTTGTATTGCTTATGCTAGAACATGAAAATAAAATATTGCTTATATTCAGACCCTCGCATGCTACCCTAGATCTTGTAGCTCGAAAAGTCCCTTACGGTTTCACCTCTCGGTTTACCTTCGGACCCGAGCCAACGTGTTTGCTTAAGTTTCTTAGAAACGCATGATTGCCTACTTACAAATGTCTAACGTTATTCGTATCGTGCATGCATTCTAGTTAGCCAGGAGACTATCAAATAGCTCTTATGTGCAATTGAACCTGCAAGTATCCGGAACCGTTAGGTCACCAAGGCAAATCCCCAAACCAGGGGCATGCATCAAGGCAAGTGAATACTGAACGAGAATCCTGTCACGTTACAACTAAATGATAATTACCACAAGTTTACCTCTGAACGAGAATCATGTCAACGAATCCAAGAATCCCAGCTCATGGAGCAAACGCTCGATTCAAAACAAGAATCATGGATTATCATATCAAGTTATGGAATTAGAAAGACCCTGACCTGTATGTCGCGGACAACTTGGAAACAAGGTCATTAGGTTCCACGGACGGTTTTCGGGGCACCGGGGGCCGATCCGATCTGGATGGAACTTTACGATAGTCTCACTTGCGGACGGGATGGCGTGTAGTGCCTCACGTGCTTTCGTTGCATACCATTCTCGTTCATCGACTATAACTCGTCCTTTATGGCTATGCCAGCGACAAACGTTCATATAGATAAGTCATCCTCGCTTAGTGGCTATCCGTGTGCGAGTTATTGCATCGCATCAAAATAACAACTGAACACCTGAACGATCATATAGCAACTCTCGTGTTTGCATGTGCTATTGCCTTGGTTTTAATATATGCTGCTCGTGCTTGAATTAACAATGTTTGTCTTGGACAGGGAAGGACAAATGGTAAGTTGGTAAGTCTCGTCGTGTTTTCTCTTATGTCGTACGGCGCACTGCCACACGAGTTAGGCTATTCAATATTGCCATAAAACAGATTCTAAGGCAACTAGAAAGACAACATAATAGTTGGTGCACGTAACCTATATTACGTGTTTGGATTTGTCGAGCGGGCGAGTAGCCTCCCCACCAGTGCATTCAATGTACTGATAACCCACCAGATCGTTTGCAGGGTGCGGGAGAACCTCGTTCGATGCGGATGCCTCCTTCGTGCGTGCTAAGGCGTGGAGTTCACTCTGAAGCCTTGGAGCGCTGCGTCCGGAACTGAAGCACATATACAAGACATAATGTTGGAACATCGCCTGAACATCATTCCACAATTGTAGCCACTTGGCACGCTTTTATTGTTTCAGAGAGAGAGGCTTGAGCGACTTATAATATCGGCCAAGCGCCGTCTGTAACACTTGTTTATATCAATAAAGAGTTGATTTACTTCTACTTGTGTTATTCAATGCTTTCGCTATATTGTCGACTCAGTGAACTTGTTACCCAAATCGCCTATGCGTTTATGATTCCGCTGCACTCGGACAATCTGTGCGACTCTGTGGCTTAGAACTCTTACCGCCAGCCAATGAACCACGGCCTTGCACGGGCGTGGCTCACGCTCGTGCGGCATCACGCCCGGATGGGTCAAAGCGATCGTTCCGCGGGAACGCTGGCGCGGTGATTCTCGCCTAGCGGGGACGGTCGATTTGCCTGCGGGAGAACGGGGCGTGACAATGTGCACTAGTACACTATATTCCTATTGGTCCACATGTGCATGACTCATGTAGAAATATGAGCATTATAACTCATATCTCATTTACCATATATATATATATATATATATATATATATATTAGGAAATTATATCCATTGGTTTTTACATTTAGAGTTACTGACTATAAAAGATGAGCATTTGTCATTGACATAGTTAAATTAGTATAAACATTAAAATAGACATGGCCATGACAGAGACTGACTCCAGTTTAAACATCGAACATCTCTAAGAGATGTCATTATTGATGCATTTAGTCCTGACAAAGTTAAGGATTTAAATGTAATTTGTATTAGTCCAATATAGACATAATTATAAACATCTTGTAGATGCTTAATATCATCTTCGCTTAATAATCTAAGCGAGTGTTATGTGTCATTCACAGATACAGTCCGTTCCATTGTTTTAATTGCAATGGATGACTTAAAGTCAAAAATATCTATTTGGTAAATTTTCTTTGACTTTACTTTAGAAATTGTCCATTTGTTTAATTCTTCTAATTCATATATATATATATATATATATATATATATATATATATATATATATATATATATATATATATATATATATATATATATATATATATATATATATATATATTTATGCTTGTGGTCATATAGGTGTGTTACTCGAGTTTTTTGGTGTGACATCTAAGAAATTTCTTGGGTTCTATTTGAATTTATTATCTTGTTTTCAGATTGCAAATTTGTATCTGGTAAGCTTTATAACTTTATTTTAGTACGTAATGATTTTGTTTTTCTTTTGGTTCTACTGGTAGGATGTTCAGGTAAAATATTTATTTTCTGTCTTATATTTTTTGTCTTTATTTTCTCTACAAAAGTCTGACCACTGATTTGCCATTGTGGACGTAGGTTCATCGAGGTGCACGACTCTTGGAAAATATATTTTGCATTTATTTCCACCATGAATAGCATTTTGGAGTTTTTTAGTACCATGTTTGGTAAATCTATATATAGTATTTAAAAATAATATAATTCAAGTCCAAGAATATGATAATCTTGATCCATAATTATATTTAGTAGATTTGTCATTACATTCAAAGTTTAGTGTAGCCTAGTTGACTATGATGGTAAGACTCGTATCCTATACCCTAAATGTTCTAATTAGGGGTGAACATTATTCAATTGTGGGCCCGAAAATCGAACCAAATAAAAAATTCGGTTCGGTTTAGAAATAAATCGGTTCGATTTCGGTTTTAAAAATACTAAATTTTCTTATTCGGTTTCGATTTTGGATTTCGATCCAAAACCAAAAACCTAATAAATTTTTTTCGTTAACATATATATATATATATATATATATATATATATATATATATATATATATAAACAAAAAAAACACAAATAAATCAAAAAATTGAATAAACCGAATAAACCAAAAATTGAACCGATATAATTTGGTTCGGTTATGGGTCGTTTCGTTTTTGATTATTTGGTTTTCGGTCCAATTCGATTTTCGATTTTTTGGTTCAGTTAGAACTGAATTAACCGAATGCTCACCCCTAGTTCTAATCCCACTACATATTTTTTGTGACCCAAACACGACTAACCTAACTCGGACATCAAAGATTCGAACACAAAATCAACCAGTATCGGACTGACAAAGACACCAAACCTATAGACTCTAACCAGATATACCTGGATCTTAAATTGACTCGCACCATACTGACCCAACCCATGCCAAATTAAGTCACTCAGACCGGCTCAACCAGACCAAATCTCTACCCATATGTACTAACTAGACACAAACTAGACCCATTTTTAGTTGACCTCGACTTTTAACTAATCCTAGCTACCCAGTAAGTATGTAGTCGATCCCAATTCCAATCCAACCCGAACAATAATTATATGAACCCGTCTCACCTAGACCAGAACCCAACCGACCCGGACCTCCACTTTCACTCAAACTCGATCAATCCAAAAATTATTCGACCTAGACCTGAGTGACATGAACCCGACATATACTAATTCCATTTACATGAGAAATAAAATTAATCACATGTCACGAGGGATTAGGTTTCCTATGGTGGAAAACTTGTATTTTTGGAATTTAGTTATTCCTTGATTAAAAAAACAATTAACATGAAACAAACATGGTAATTAGTTTTCTCACCTTTAGATTTTGCAAATGTTTGTTTGACAAAAAAAAAGAAAAAAGAAATTCTTTCTATCAAACACAACCTCATGGATCCAAACTTATTCAGGGAATAACGTATTCTCTTAAGCATCATATGTCCACACACATATTTAGGAATACTATTCTCAAGCGAGAGATGGATATTTGTTATTAACTCCTACCGAGATTGATAATACTTTTGAGCCCAAACTACCCTCACGGATCCAAACTCAACCAAAACCAAACCTTGATCCATCCCCAACTCAACTAGACCTAAATCTCACTGACGTGTAACTCGGGATCCGTCCCCAACTTGACTAGACCTAAATCTGTCACGCCCCAGTCCCAAAATACCGAAGGACCGGACGCAGAAATAAATGAGTATCTCAATCCAATACTCAGGAGAAGTCCTCTGGCACAATCTCATCCTCGGGTGTTGGTACAGCTCCTGTATCAGCTCCTGCTGCTGTCCCGTATACCTCGGGATAGATCTCGTCTGCAAATTCTGGAGACATAATCCGGATCCAGGTCCTCAGGGGACATAGCAAGGTACAGATAATACAAGCCAAAATAAATGCAGTGCAGCAAATAATAAAATAAATAGGGTAAGTATGTAACCATCTATGTGAAATGCAAGTGAGAGCATCACGAGTACTCAGGCTGAGCCACTACAAGCTCTGTGTCGGTGAGCCGGTAGCAGTAATAATGAGTAATGGGCCAAGCTCGGACTTAGAGTCTTGAGCCTCACAATAATAGGGGTTTTATATATATGATCAGCCTGTAGCCTGTGTGTCTCTCCCCACCCAATATAACCACACGTCTCATGTCCAAGATGCCTCATGTCCATGTCATGCACGATCATATCTAATGCAGCAAGTCATAGAGTATCTAGGAATATAATGTCTCTGTCAGAAGTCTGTATCCTATACAGAATCACCATGAATATCTTAGAAAGATCCTGTCATGAATAGTGTCAAGTGTCCTGGGTATAATGTACTTGATAAGACAAGTACGAGAATATAAAGGGGTCACGGATGTCCATCTCTAGATGACATACACAACATCACTACGGTATTGGCACCCGACTAATAATCGGACGCTAAGTAAGTCACACGGTCCTAGGTCAAGCATGCACAATAATATAAAGAAAGCAAGAAAATATGCAACAAGAACTGCAAAGTTGGCATGGTATACTTGCACAATGATGTATAAATAAGTCAAAAAAATAAGTAGCAAAACTGCAGGGTTTGGCAAGGTACACTTGCCTGTGGTTCTGGCTCCAACTGTAGCTCTGGTCTCAGTGGGAATTGCAGGTACTACTCTGGTTGCTGAAATAAACATCACCATTAGATTCAGAAAATATCAAATAGCTAGAAACGTCTGTCCTTGAGTCCAATTTGGACACAGGGGCAAAAATGACATTTCCGGGTCAAAGCGGGGTTCACATGTGGGCCACTTTGCACCAAAAAGTATGTCAGGGTCAAAGGTCTCCAAATTCGTCAAACTTAGTGTCAACAGGTCAGTAACGATGATACGAACCCAACGAAACTTCTAGAATTGGATTCCGATGAGCCGATCACAAAATCGCCCGTCAAGTGGAGCTTGTGGGGCCCACGATACGCAATTTTGTCAACGTTCTCAGAATCGAACCAAACTTGGGTCACAGGACCAGCGTATTGCTACGAATCCGATGGCGTAAGTTTCGTCTCGATCCGACGTGTGTACACAAAGTTACGATGTGTTCCAGAACAGACGAATACGGGACGTTGTCGGCGGATACGCGTTGATTTCGGTGTGCACGCACATCCAAATCAACTTCTGCGAAATCCCGCACGTCCGTATCAACGACGCGCACGTTTCGGTAAAGACCGCGTGTGACCAAGTTGTCCCGTTTGGCAGGGCGCACTCAATTTCGGGGTAAAACAGGGCATTGATTTTTCTATTTTTGGATCGCGGTTCGCGATCACCACAGGACGCGATGTACCGAGTGGGTTGCACGGGCATCGAGGGGGTCACACATTCTACATGACGCAACTGACGGAACGGAAAACGGAATAACGAAGAGATATAATGGGTTACCTGAACAGGGCTCCGTGAAATCGGAATTCTCGTGTCCGAGTGTTTGGATCGTGTCCTGGTTAGGGTTTTGCTGTCGGATTCTGCAGTGTCCGTGTCCGGTACTGCTCGAGTCTGTGTCCGGGTTCTAGGGTTAGGGGCTTCGCCGTAGCTGCGGTGGCTGCTGGCGGCCGGAGGGAGGCAGGGGACAGCGGAGGCGGCGAGGGACGGAGGCGGCGGCGCGCGGGGAGGCGGCGCAGGAGCTCGGGCGGCCGGAGGCGGGCCGGGGCCCCTGCGGGTTGCTGGGGAAGAGGAGTCGGGCTGCTGTGCTCTGTGGGAGGTGGAGATGGTGATGGGGCTGGCTGTGCTCGAGGCGGAGGGATGGTGACAGGTCGGCGAGGCGAGGGGTCGAGTGGGGAGCGGCGGAGAAGGATGAGGGAGACGGCTGGAGGTCGGAGATGATGGGGATGGTGATGATCGGGGCTGTGCTTGAGGCAGAGGAAGAGGGAGACGAGGGTGGAGCGGCTCGGTGCTGCGGGCGGTGGTCGTGCGGGCTGGGGTGGTCGATGGAAGACGTTCGTCGGGGATGGCGAAGCTAGGGTGATTGTGTCGTTGCAGAGGGAGGTACGGCGGAGGGGAGATCGACTGGGACGAGGGGAGGAGACGAAGCCAGGTGAAGTCGAGGTCGGGGAAGGAGGTGGCTGCGGCTGGGGTTCGACGAGGAGGCGGCTAGGGTGGAGCAGCCGGAGACGGCGGACGGAGGAGAGGGAGAGATAGGGTGATCCAGTGAAGCGAGGGGTTTAGGGTTAGGGTTTCGGCCGACGGGGGGGGGGGGTTAAATAGCCTCGTCGGAACAGTGTTCCGACTAGAATTAGGATTTGGGTTTGGGTTATGGGTCCGCGGGTCGGGTTCAACGTGAATCCGGCCCGACACGCTAAAGTTTAGGAGCGGGTTTGGGTCTGCGGGTTTCGGATCGGGTTTAGATCCGACCCGACCCGCTAAGGCTGGGTTCGGTTTAGTGAACCGGGTCTGGGTTGGTTTGGGTTGGTTTGGTTCAATTGAACCGAGTTTATTTTATGGGTTTAATTCGGTTTAATTCTACATTGGTTTTTAGGGCTTTAAAAATGATTGCGGAGTCCAATAAATTTGCAGAAAATTACCCTATGTCCGGTTTTCTATTTTATACCATAAACTATTATTTTTATAATATTTTAATACTATTTAACAGTAATTAAAAATCATTTAATTACCAAATACCTAGGTTTTAATTACAGAAAAATCCTAAAAAAATACGGAAAATTGTGAAAAATCCCAATTAGAAATTCATAAAAATCAGGGGGTTTACAATCTACCCCCCTTAAGAGGATTGCGTCCTCACAATCAAAGAATAACCGGTCAACAGAGATGACTCGGTTGCAAACATTATTCGAAGCACATCACGATTAAGAAAAATCAAGGTTGAGGGTGTAAGAATAATACAAAGGGAAAATTATTTTCCTAAGCAATGGAAGTTATGAAATTTCCCGGTTGAAGGAAATCTAGAAAATTACAGTTAAGAAAAACTAGATTATCACTAGGTTATCTATTATTAGCAAGTTCAAAATTTTTAGGTTAAGGCTGAGGTCACGAACCAATAGGCACGAGATAAAACAAATCTATAAACAGATAACTACGAAAAATTACGCGCATTAGCTACTCCATGGGTCTGTGCGTCTTCCAAAGTCATCGCTGGAGCTTGTTCACGTTCTTGCAGTTGATTCCTCTGCTGCTGTTGAGCCTGCTGGAAGAGTGTTGTTTGTGGTGCCAAGGGTGGCCTCGGCTGATTTTCTCCTGGGGCTGGTGGTCTGACTCCTTCAACTCTCGTTTGTGGTGCTTCCAATGCTGGAGAGGCTGACCTTGGTGCTGGTAACGCTTGTTGGTTTACCATTGGTGCTCTTTCTCGACGCTCAGGGCATTCCCTTAATAAATGCTGACTGGATCCGCAAGCTAAACATAATTTCCCTTTTCGTCTGCACTCGTTCTCTATATGGCCTCGCCTGCGACAATATGGACAGAAAGGTAGTACTTACGGAGATGCTTCTGGTGGCTGGTGCATGTGAGACTTTTTTGCAACTTCTTTCTGTGGTGCTCCGGCTGGTGCTGATGTGGCTGGTTGATGAATCATCAATGCTTTCTCTCGATGCTGAGAGCAGTCCTTAGCTAAGTGTTGATTGGTTTCGCAAATCAAGCATAATCCTAACTTGCGTCTGCACTCCTTCTCAATATAGCCTATCTTGCGACAATACTGACAGGTAGGCAGTACTTGTGGAGATACTTCCGGCGGCTGGTGCATGAGAGAACTCTTTGCAATTTCTTCCTGTGGTGCTCCGGCAGGTGCTGATGTGGCTGGTTGATGAATCATCACTGCTTTCTCTCGACGTTCAGGGCAATCCCTTACCGAATGCTTTTTGGATCCGCAAGATAAACATCGTCCCAATCTGCGTCGGCATTCTTTAGCGAAATGGCCTACCTTGCCACAGTAGTGACAAGTATGAAGGACTAGTGCGAGTGGTGTAGATGCTCTCTGCGGTGGATTCATCTGTGGTCGCTTCGCAACTCTTTCTTGTTGTGCTTGGTCTGGTGCTGATGCATACGGCCGCTTCTGGCTGGACTCTATCCTTGTGTTGTACTCCATGGGTCATGCTGTAGTAAGAACATCCTCGTCTAAGGTAGTTGCATTTGAACTGATTAACTTTCGTAATTTCGAGCTAAATCTGTCGATGAACTTCTCCGCTTGGTTTTGCTGAGCTTCTTCCTGAACCTTCTGATGGGCTTGCATCATCGCGTAGAACATTCGAAACATTTGTTGTTCGTCCAAGGCCTGCCCTGATGGAAAGGTAGGCATCGGTGGAGTAAACTGCGTCGATGGTGGAACGTCATCTTGCTGAATTCTCGAGGCATGTTGACTTGCTTGGCTGCATTGTCGTGATGATTGACCTTCACCAACTGGTGTTACTTCATCTTCGTGGGTAACCACAACATCTCGTGGTGATCTTGCAGGAGTCTCGTTGTTTGCTTGTGGGTCCATAACTCTGCATCCAAAATAAACAATTAGAGGCGCACATGAATCAAGGCGGGATGCAAGTCAAGAAATTAATTCGAATCCGACATAGATATCAAGAACGTTTCAAGCAAGGGGATGGGATCCTAAAAACTTATCATATTCTTATTGCAGGCTTGCTCGGTCCCTAAGTTAAAACCGAACAATTTAGTCGTTGACCTGCATGGGCCACCACAAAAACTATGTCACGCCCCAGTCCCAAAATACCGAGGGACCAGACGCGTGATAATGGCCAGCATCACACACCGATGGACAAACCCAATTTAATGGATCCATCAGGGCATACTTAAGCTGTAATACAACAATAAGTAGGTCCAATGATACAAGTCACAGTCCAATCTAATCTCATCCAAAACAGATAATCACAGATCAAATGCCAGAATAATGCAAATAAAATAAACTGACATATCTTAATAAAAGTGTCTCGGAGAATAATCCGAGAACAAGTCTGATACATCAATGCAATAGACTGGAAATAAAATAACTAGAAACAGAAATAAATGAGTATCTCAAGCCAATACTCAGGAGAAGTCCTCTGGCACAATCTCGTCCTCGGGTGTCGGTACAGCTACTGTATCAGCTCCTGCTGCTGTCCCGTATACCTCGGGATAGATCTCGTCTGCAAATCCTGGGGACATAATCCGGATCCAGGTCCTCAGGGGACATAGCAAGGTACAGATAATACAAGCCAAAATAAATGCAGTGCAGCAAATAATGAAATAAATAGGGTAAGTATGTAACCATCTATGTGAAATGCAAGTGAGAGCATCACGAGTACTCAGGCTGAGCCACTACAAGCTCTGTGTCGGGGAGCCGGTAGCAGTAATAATGAGTAATGGGCCAAGCTCGGGCTTAGAGTCTTGAGCCTCACAATAATAAGGGTTTTATATATATGATCAGCCTGTAGCCTGTGTGTCTCTCCCCACCCAATGTAACCACACATCTCATGTCCACGATGCCTCATGTCCATGTCAAGCACGATCATATCTAATGCAACAAGTCATAGAGTATCTAGGAATATAATGTCTCTGTCAGAAGTCTGTATCCTATACAGAATCACCATGAATATCTCAGAAAGATCCTGTCATAAATAGTGTCAAGTGTCCTGGGTATAATGTACTTGATAAGACAAGTACGAGAATGTAAAGGGGTCACGGATGTCCATCTCTAGATGACATACACAACATCGCGTACGGTGTTGGCACCCGACTAATAATCGGACGCTAAGTAAGTCACACGGTCCTAGGTCAAGCATGCACAACAATATAAAGAAAGCAAGGAAATATGCAACAAGAACTGCAAAGTTGGCAAGGTATACTTGCACAACGATGTATAAATAAGTCAAGAAAATAAGTAGCAAAACTGCAGGGTTTGGCAAGGTACACTTGCCTGTGGTTCTGGCTCCAACTGTAGCTCTGGTCTCAGTGGGAATTGCAGGTACTACTCCGGTTGCTGAAATAAACATCACCATTAGATTCAGAAAATATCAAATAGCTAGAAATGCCTGTCCTTGAGTCCAATTTGGACACAGGGGCAAAAACGACATTTCCGGGTCAAAGTGGGGTTCACATGTGGGCCACTTTGCACCGAAAAGCATGTCAGGGTCAAAGGTCTCCAAATTCGTCAAACTTAGTGTCAACAGGCCAAGAACGATAATACGAACCCAACGGAACTTCCAGAATTGTATTCTGATGAGCCGATCACAAAATCGCCCGTTAAGTGGAGCCTTTGGGGCCCACGATACGCGATTTTGTCAACGTTCTCAGAATCGAACCAAACTTGGGTCACAGGACCAGCGTATTGCTACGAGTCCGATGGCACAAATTTTGTCTCGATCCGACGTGTGTACACAAAGTTACGAAGTGTTTCAGAACAGACAGATACGGAACGTTGTCGACGGATACGCGTTGATTCCGGTGTGCACGCACATCCAAATCAACTTCTGCGAAATCCTGCACGTCCGTATCAACGACGCGCACGTTTCGGTAAAGACCGCGTGGGACCAAGTTGTCCCGTTTGACAGGGCGCACTCAGTTCCGGGGTGAAACAGGGCGTTGATTTTCCTGTTTTTGGATCGCGGTTCACGATCACCACAGGATGCGATGCACCGAGCGGGTTACACGGGCATCGAGGGGGTCACACAGTCTACGCGACGCAACTGACGGAACGAAAAATGGAATAATGAGGGGAGAGAACGGGTTACCTGTACAGGGCTCCGTGAAATCGGAATTCTCGTGTCCGAGTGTTTGGATCGTGTCCTGGTTAGGGTTCTGCTGTCGGATTTTGTAGTGTCCGTGTCCGGTACTGCTCGAGTCTGTGTCCGGGTTCTAGGATTAGGGTTAGGGGCTTCGCCGTAGCTGCGGTGGCTGCTGGCGGCCGGAGGGAGGCAGGGGACAGCGGAGGCGGCGGCGGGCGGGGAGGTGGCGCAGGAGCTCGGGCGGCCAGAGGCGGGCCGGGGGCAGCTGCGGGTTGCTGGGGAAGAGGAGTCGGGCTGCTGTGCTCTACGGAAGGTGGAGATGGTGATGGGGCTGGTTGTGCTCGAGGCGGAGGGACGGTGACAGGTCGGAGAGGCGAGGGGTCGAGCGGGGAGCGGCGGAAAAGGATGAGGGAGACGGCTGGAGGTCGGAGACGATGGGGATGGTGATGATCGGGGCTTTGCTTGAGGCGGAGGAAGAGGGAGACGAGGGTGGATCGGCTCGGTGCTGCGGGCGGTGGTCGTGCGGGCTGGGGTGGTCGATAGGAGACGTTCGTCGGGGATGGCGAAGCTAGGGTGGCTGTGTCATTGCAGAGGGAGGTACGGCGGAGGGGAGATCGACTGGGACGAGGGGAGGAGACGGAGCCAGGGGAAGTCGAGGTCGGGGAAGGAGGTGGCTGCGGCTGGGGTTCGACGAGGAGGCGGCTAGGTTGGAGCAGCCGGAGACGGCGGGCGGAGGAGAGGGAGAGATAGGGTGATCCGGCGGAGCGAGGGGTTTAGGGTTAGGGTTTCGGCCGGCGGGGGGGTTAAATAGCCTCGTCGGAACAGTGTTCCGACTAGAATTAGGATTTGGGTTTGGGTTACGGGTCTGCGGGTCGGATTCAACGTGAATCCGTCCCGACCCGCTAGAGTTTAGGCGCGGGTTTGGGTCTGCGGGTTTCGAGTCGAGTTTAGATTCGACCCGACCCGCTAAGGCTGGGTTCGGTTTAGTGAACCGGGTCTGGGTTGGCTTGGGTTGGTTTGGTTCAATTGAACCGGGTTTATTTTAGGAGTTTAATTCGGTTTAATTCTACATTGGTTTTTAGGGCTTTAAAAATGATTCCGGAGTCTAATAAATTCGTAAAAAATTACCCAATGTCCGGTTTTATATTTTACACCATAAAATATTATTTTTATAATATTTTAATACTATTTAACAATAATTAAAAATTATTTAATTTCCAAATGCCTAGGTTTTAATTACAGAAAAATCCCAGAAAATTACGAAAAATTATGAAAAATCCCAATTATAAATTCATGAAAATCAGGGGGTTTACAAAATCTCACTGGTCTAACTCGGACCCGAACTCAACTTGAATATGAACTTGGACCGAACAAAAAACCTCACCTAACACGAATCAAGCGGACCCGATCGAACTCTATCAGACTCGATTAGATTATATAATGTAATATTGAGACACACATCATTTTAGGTGAACTATTCTCAAAAATGTTGTACTCCTTATAATCTCTACACTTATAATGAGACTTAAAAATGGATCAGAAGTGAGCCGTCTAAGCCGTTTGTAAATACTCAACCATTTATTTATAAAAATATATATTACGTAAAAAAAAAAAATTGTATAAGTAACATCATGAAAAATCGAACTTGACCAACCAAAAAAAATGCCTCACACCTTAACCACATGAGCTAGAAGAGATATTTGATTATAATTATATAATATTATATAGTTAAACAATTAGTTTAAATTTATTTAATTTTAATTTTTAATTACGTGAGGATATACGTGTACAGCTTAGACAGCTAACATTTTCAAGACTTTTTATAAAGAGTAAAATCCATAATAAATTATAACTAAAATATATTTAAATAATTAAACTATTTTATAATAATATTAAAAAAAATTATTTTACGTGCAACGCACGTGCATTCACTAGTTTACTAGTAATGTGCACGTGTTGGGAACGAAAATACGGAAACCGTTCCCCAAACCAGAGAGTACCTGCGAGAGAACCGAACAAAACGCACAAACCAAAAAATGTCAAACACAAATTGCAGACATAGAGATTTTTGACGTGGAACACCCTTGCAAAAAAAACTATGGGACGATCGGAGTCCAACCCTGAAAAGCCTCCACTAATGGAATAAGAAATACACCGACTCCTTACAAACTTCTCACCGATCCAAACTGATCACCACAACTCTTTTGGAACAGAAAATAGATTATAACCACGAAGAAAAAAGACAACGAGAAATACCTGAAACTGATATTCTTCTTCGAAACGGCCTCAAATTCTTCTTTCTCCTCTCCAATCTTGCATTGGCACTCTTGTCTCATTTTCTCTCCTTGTTGCTATATTTTTTATTTTTTATTTTTTTAGAGGAGAGATTTATTTTAGGGCCAGGAGACACCTATATATAGCCTCAAACCCACAACTAGCATTCCTATTATAGATAGGAAATATCCAATCCAAATCCAAATTCATTGACATACTCCTTTTATATGTAATAGTATACAATCCAAATTCATTGAGATATTCCTATTATATTTAGGAATATCCAATCCAAATAAATTAAGGTTTTCCTATTATATGTAGAAATACTCAATCCTACTACGGAGTATTTTTCACATAGGTTGGGAACCCCACCCACTCCAACAAATCTCCCCCTTCACAACTATATGGAGGAGGTCGTCATCCCGACGATCCTCCTGCTATACTCAAATGTTTTTCTTGGTAGAACCTTTATGAACATATATGCTCCGTTGTCATCTGTATGAACATTCTCAAGCGTCGTTTCCTTCTTGTCAACTATATCCCGTATCCAATGATACCGGGATTAATGTGCTTGGACCAGCTATGAAATGTCTGGTTCTTCACAAGGTGAAAAGCACTCTGACTATCGCAAAGCAAAGGATGTTGCTTCTGCTTTAGTCCAATTTCCTGTAGCAGCTTCTTCATCAACAACAACTCCTTGCAAGCCTCCGTCGCCAAAATATATTCTGCCTCTGTCGTCGACAAGGCAACACACTTCTGTAAACGCGACTACCACGATAATGCTCCACCAGCAATCATCATCACATAGGCCGAAGTCGATCGCCTCGTCTCTACATCTCCAGCCATATCAGCGTCAGTATATCCAACTAGCTTCAGCTTGTCACTACCAAATGAAAGTCTCCAATCGGTAGTACCCTGAAGATATCGTAGAATCAACTTGACCCTACTCCAATGTACCCTTCCAGGATTGAAAGTGTACCTGCTAATTGTGCCGACTGCGTGACCAATGTATGGCCTCGTACATACCATAGCATACATAAGACTCCCCACGGCTGAGGCATATGAAACTCGCTCTATATCTTTCTTCTCGTCCTTGGTAGATGGATACTGCTCCTCAGTGAACTTAAAGTGAGCCGCAAGGGGGTTACTCACTTTCTTCGACCCGTCCATCCCGAAACGCTGAAGTATCCAGTTGTCACGCCCCAGTCCCAAAATACGTAGGACTAGGAACACGTAAGCATGCCAGCCGCATGTATATGGCAACTCCAATATATGGATACCATAATACACACGTACGCTGTAATATGAATATAAACTCACATGTGGTATATATAGTGTCACCAGTCACAGATATACTAATCTCATCCACACAACAAGTCATAGAAAAGAAATAACTAAACTAGAATAATGAGTCTGAATAATTCAAAACTAATAGTCGGGTGGAGACAAATCCACTACCAATGACTATATCAAAACTAGAATGAGAGAGGAGGTAATCTCCAATATAAAATAAGGTGATGACAGAAGTGTATCAACTAAGAAGATCCATCGCTAGATATAACCAAAGATGCTTCGAAGGTAAGACCTCCTCGGAAGAGATAAGTGGTAATTCCTGATTCGTGCTCCTGCGAAAAGTCATGAACATCTACACCTGGAAAGGGACCAGGTCCTCAGAGGGACGTAACAAGATACATAGAAGCATGCCAATTTGAATGCAGTAAACATGCATAATGTTTGAAAATATATAAGTACGCTGTACAAGACAATCTATATAAATGCAAATGAGGATAACTTTTCGACGTATGGGCAAGGGTAGGATACTCGATCTAAGCCTCACAACTCACACACACGTCAGTGGATATCAGAAATCGACATACCGCGAGGGTAGCGACCAGCGAGACTCCAGAAATTGACATACCACGGGGGTAGCGACCAGCACGACACATGCTCGTAGTGCGAGCTATATACTACAGTTTACCATAGTGGTTAAAAGCTCATACGCCTAATGATTGTCCTCTCATGATACTAAGTGTCATGTGTGTGTCAACATATCTAATATATAATAATGAATGAAAGAAACTACACATGCAATGAATTTACAAAATACAATAAATATACAAAAATATACTAAGCATGCAAAATACAGTAAGCAATTTGGCAAGGTATCTTGCCTGGTAAAAAAGCTGCAAGGTGTAACGTCCAGGAGTTAAGCACACAGGATCAGAAGCTACGGCCTCAGAATGAACGTCTCTGGATGCTGAAATAAATATCACCAACATTCCCAGAATAAGCGAGATAGCTAGAAAATACTACCCTTTCGTCCAATTTGAACACAGGGACAAAACGGTAATTTTGAGTCAAAGCGGGCTCCACATGTGGGCCACCTTGCACCGAAAAGCGTGTCAGGGATAAAGGTCTCTAAAATGGACAAATTATAGGTCAAACAAATTCTAAATGTCAATATGAACTCAACGGTACTTCCAATTTTGGATTCCGGTGAGCCGAACATAAATTCGCCCAAAAAGTCAATCGTGGGGTCCACCAATTGATGACTTGGTCAACTGTCTCTGAATTACGTAAAAATTGGGTCACAGGACCAGAGCGATACCACGAGTCCAGTGGCATAAGTTTTGTCGCATTCTGACGAGCGTGCACAAAATGCGCAGGGCTTTTGCAAAAGTTACGACATGGGAGATTTTCTGCGGATACGGACTGATTTCGACGCGCACACGCTTCCAAATAAGTTTCCGTGAAAGCCCACACGTCTGGGTATACCGTGCGCACCTTTTGGTGCACTTGGTACACGATGGGGCGGTCCCGTTTGGCGAGGCGTGCTCCGTATCAAAATTTTTAATATTTTAAAAGTTAAATTTTTGGTCGATTTGGAGGCCGAATAATTTTACACATAGAACAAATTAACAAAAACTAAAAGAACAGAAAAATTCTTGATTGTATGGAGAAGAAAAACCCTCTAATTTATTTTCGAAAATATTGAACAGGTTGACGACAAATTGGGTGTGAACATGGAATTTTAGTGTTAAAATTCTGAATTATTTTGGTCAGTTTTTCGGTCATTTTCCGGTCGATTTTTCGACCAATCCGGGACACGAAAACTCATGCCTCTTTAATAAAAATCCTAGAGGGTCACGTTGTGAATGCACACGAACAAACCTTACACAAAAAGGATCAAATTGAGGGAGATATGATACCGTGAAGATGGATCCAAAACTGGACTGTGCCCATGCGCGGTGCGCACACGCGAGGATGGCGGTGGCAGTGCGGCGACGGCCCGCTGCGGTGCAGCGGCGGCATCGGGAGGTTGCGGCGCGGGTTCGCCGGCGATCGGCCGGGGTGGTCGCCAGTGGTGGAGGCGCGATTAGGGTTTTTGTCACGCCCCAATCCCAAAATGCCGAGGGACTGGATACGTGGCAATGGCCAGCAGCACGCACCGATGGACAACCCAATTTAACGGATACATCAGGGCATGCTTAAGCTGTAGTCTAACAGGAAATAGATCAAGTATTTCATGTCACAGGTTATTCTAATCTCATCCACAACAGATAACCACAAATTAAATGCCAGAGTAATGCAAATAGAAATAACTATCAAATCTCAATAAAAGTGTCTCGGTGAACAATCCGAGAATAAGTCTGATACATCAAAGCAAATAGACAAAAAATAAAGGAACTGGAAATAGAAACAGAAATAACTGACTATATACAGCCAATGCTCAGGAGAAGTCCTCTGGTGCGATCTCGTCCTCAGGTCCTGGTACAGCTCCTGGAAGTGCTTTTGTACGGTATATCTCTGGATGGATCTCTTCGGCTATACCTGGGGACATAATCCGGATCCAGGTCCTTAGGGGACAGCAAGGTACAGAAAATACAAGCCATATTAATGCAGTGAAATAGTCAATAAAATAAATAGGGTAAATATGTAACCATCTATGTGAAATGCAGGTGAGAACATCACCAGCACTCAGGCTGAGACTACTACAAGCTCTGTGTAGGGGAGCCGGGTAGCAGTGATATCATGTAGTTGTCTAGCTCGGAGAGAGACTGAGACGTCGGCATAATATAGTCAACCTGTAGCCTGTGTGTCTCTCCAGCAATAAATGGTACAATAGGGAAATACTAAATAACCAGCTAAGTGATATGCAAGATGAGAGCAGCACTAGAACTCAGGCTGAAACCACTACAAGCTCTGTGTCGGGGAGCCGGTAGCAGTGATATCATGTGGTCGTCTAGCTCAGCGGAAGACTGAGACGCCGGAATGATATAAAATCAACCTGTAGCCTGTGTGTCTCTCCCCACCCAATGTAATCATACGTCTCATGTCCATGTGGCCCCATGTCCATGTCACGTAAGATCATATCTAATGCAACAAGTCATATAGTATCTAGGAATATAATGTCAATGTCAAGTCCTGTATCCTATACAGAATCACCACGAATATCTCAGGAAGATCATGTCCATGAATAGTGTCAAATGTCCTGGGTTATAATGTACTTAATAAGACAAGTACGAGAAAGCAAAGGGTCCAAAATGTCCATCTCTAGGTGACGTACCCAACACCGCGTAAGGGGTTGGTACCCGACTGATAATCGGACGCTAAGTACGCCACGCGGTCCTAGGTTAAGCATGTACAACAGTTATAAATAAAAAAAGGAAATATGCAACAAGACTGTAAAGTTGGCAAGGTATGCTTGCCCTCTGATTTATAACTAAGCCAAGGAATATTTAGCAAAGACTGCAAGTTTTGGCGAGGTACACTTGCCTGTGGTTCTGGTTCCAATTGCGGCTCTGACTTCAGTTGGAATTGGAGGCGGTACTTCGGTTGCGGAAACAAACATCACCATCAGATCCAGAAAATATCAATCAGCTAGAAACGCCTGTCCTTGAGTCCAATTTGGAGACAAAGGCAAAAATGATAATTTTGGGTCAAAACGGGGTCCACATGTGGGCCCGCTTTGCACCGAAAAAACGTGTCAGGGTTAAAGGTCTCCAAATTCACCAAACTTAGTGTCAACAGGTCAGGAACGATGATACGAACCCAACGGAACTTCCAGAATTGGATTCCGATGAGCCGATCACAAAATCGCCCGTCGAGCGGGGCCTGTGGAGCCCACGACACGCAATTTCGTCAACGTTCTCAGAATCGAACCAAACTTGGGTCACAGGACCAACGTATCGCTACGAGTCTGATGGCATAAGTTTCGTTTCAATCCGACATGTGTACACAAAGTTAGGTCACAATTCAGAAAAGTCGGATACGGGACGATGTCCGCGGATACGTGTTGATCCCGGTGTGCACGCACACCCGAATCGACTTCTGTGAAATCCCGCACGTCCGTATCAACGGTGCGCACGTATCTGTGAAGATCGCGTGCGACCAAGTCGTCCTGTTTGGCGGGGCGCACCCAGTTCCGGGGTGAATCGGGTCGTTGTTTTTCCTGTTTTTGGATCGCGGTGTGCGATCACCACAGGACGCGATGCCCCGAGCGATTTATCCGGGCACCGAGAGGGTCATACAGGCTTCGCAACGCAATTTACGGAATCAAAAACAGAGCTACGAGGAGGAAGATACAAGTACCTGAACGGGACCAAAAAACCGGAGTTTGAATCGGGTCCGACACGTGTCAGATACAGGAAAATTAGGGTTAGGGTTAGGGCTGAACTCCGGCGGCTATGCGGCGGAGACGGCGGTCGGGCTGAGGCGGAGGGGGCCGGGGATAGCGCGACGGCGCGCTGGGAGGCGGCGGAGGTGGCGCAGGGCGGCCGGAGGCGCTGCTGCGGCCGCTGCTGCTGGGTGCTGTCGGGGCGAAGGTCGACGGTGGAGAGGAGGGGAGGAAGGAGGAGGCCGGGATAGAGGGATGGGCAGCGGTGGTGGCGTCGTGGCGGGGCGGCTGGACGCGGCAAGGCGGCTGGTGGCGGTGGCAGCGGTGGCTAGGGTTTGGGGGTAGCCGGAGGAGGAGAGCGAGGGGGTTTTATAGGCGGGGCGAGGGGCTGGCGGGGCGAGAGAGGCGGAGGAGTGGCGGAGAAGGCGGAGAGGAGGGGGCGGTTGGCCGGGCGGAGCGGCGGGGGATGCGGGCGCCGCCGGAGAACGCGGGGAGGGGTGCGGGTCGTGGGGGTGAGGAGCCGGGTCGGGTTCGCGGGTCGGGCGGCGGATCCGACCCGACCCGCTAGGGCGGGTACTGGGCCGGGTGGGGCTGGGCCCGGTGGGCCGGGTCCAGTGGGCCGCGGGCTGGGCCGATTTAAATAAAATAATAACAATATTAATAATAATATTAAAAAATCAGTAAATAATTTAATAAATAAATAAATAATTAAATAAATAGATTTTAGGTGTTTTAAAATATGTTCGGGGCCCAATAAATTCCAGAAAAATTACCCTAAGTCCAGTTTTTTATTTTACACCCAAAAATATTATTTTCATAATATTTTAATACTATTTATTATCAATTAAAAATTATTTAATAATTAAAACTCTGTTTTTAAATTACAGAAAATTCCTAGAAAATTCCAGAAAATTGTGAAAAATTCAGTTTTGAAAATTTTGAAAAATCAGGGGGTTTACAGTTTTGGGTAAAAATGGTATTATATATATAAAGAGAGGATGAGAGCGGGGGGGGGGGGGGGGGGGTCTGTTGCCAGCGGGGGTTTTAGCTTTAGGTTGGGAGGGTTAGTGTTATTAGGTTATTTCATTAGTTTTTCTTTTCTTTTCTTTTTTTTTTCCTATTTCTTTTCCTTTTATTCTTTTTCTTTCTTTCTTTTTCTATTCTAATTATTTTCATTTCTATTTACACTAATAATAATAATAATAATAATAATAATATTATTATTATTATTATACGCTTTAGTACTAGTTCTTTTATTCTTTTTTTAATAAACTTTATATATATATATATATATATATATATATATATATATATAATTCGAGAAATTTATATTGGTGCATACAATAAATCTATCAACTGTCCACAGGGTCTCCTACATGGAATAAATTAAGAAAAAATTTATAGTTGCTCCATAAATCCCCTATTGCACAAACACCTACAAATAAAAATTAAATTAAATCTATTTTCTCTAATTAGCTACTAATTACTATAATTCAATTAAATAATTAATTAAATAATTAATACGGTTTAAAAATTAGGGTTTTACATTCTACCCCACTTACAAAAATTTTATCCTCAAAATTGACACTAACCCATATTCATAATAATTACTATAGCTATTACACTACATTGCTATCTAGCAGTGCTTCCTAAAAGTCATGGTTTGCCATTCTAACACTTCCTCATTTATTGTCCATACACTATTCTATTATCCTCTAACTCGTCTATACTAACCAACTTACAAGAATTCTACTAGGTGTCAAGTCTTTTGAGGCTATTGTCTAAGTTGTAAGACGAATATATTTATTGGGTCGAGTATCTTGGGGCGCTTGTCTTGAATCTCACAACCGTGATTTTTCTTTGTAACCGTCAAGTATCATAGTCTAATACTACCATGCCACCTGACCAATATGCCTGCAATTACTTCGACTACTCTACTACAACGGTCTAGCTGCAGCTGTTGCTACCTTGCCAGTGATTTGTCATAATTGTCAGTTCGTAACAAGTGCCTTCAATTCTTTCCTAGGTATAGTCTAAGTTTTAGGACAACACTTTAGGTCTTGACTAATCTTTATAAAACTATTGGAAGCGTGAACTAATTCAAACAGTCTAACAAATTCATGTTAGACTAAGGGATGATATTCATGTTTTAAAATAATAAGGGGATATAAATATTGCTATGGTGCATATACATAAGGGTTATCCTTATGTACTCATCTTTTAGTTATTAAACATTACTAACACATTTATGTTTTAACTAACAATAATAAGGGTGGGGTCGAAGTAAACCAACAATTCATGATGGCGCGAAAAGATGTAACTACGATAAGGAGAATTAAGCACGAGATAATGAATGGATATAAGAGAGAAGATGAGCCACATGTGTCACGCCCCAGTCCCAAAAATACGTAGGACTAGGACACGTAAGCATGCCAGCCGCATGGATATGGCAACTCCAATATGTGGAAACCAAATCCACGCGTACGCTGTAATATGAATATCAAATCCTCAAGTGGTATAAAACATACGTCACAAGTCACAGGATATAATCTAAATCTCATCCACAAAAATCAAATATAATTAAATGACCAACATCTATTAAACTAACTCTCAATAAGAAGTATCTAAGGATGATAGTTGGATGGAAACAAATCCACTACCAACTCGAATATAAGAGCAAATACAATATAAGTACAACACAACCAAACACAATATAAGTATACCAGCTAGCAATCATGGCTCGAAGAGAAGACATCCTCGAAACATAGGTAACCATCCGAATCTGCGCTCCTGCGAATACTCAAGAACAAATACACCTGGCAGGGGACCAGGTCCTCAGAGGGACATAATAAGATACTTAAACACATGCCAATAAAGTACTGAAATAAATATCCAATGGGGTCGCCTAACCATCTAAGTGAATGCAGTTAAGAACAACTTTTCCCACAAGTGAGCTATCTGGCTGAAAACTGGGATTTGGCATGGTTCTCTTTTGAAGATCCAGGGGCCCAAAGGTACGTCGTCTTTTAAACGGCGGAGGCCCACTAATGTACATAATATATATATGGATCATCACCACCCGTATTTCCAGCGGAGAATTCGGGCGCACAAAAAAAGTGCAAAGGAGCTCAAATGCGGTACTTGTTGTTCTCCCCACCCCATGCTCTAAGCATATCATGTCCATGACACGATAAACCTCTAATAACTGCCAAGTCTACTAGCATGCAAAGTTTCTAACAGCAGTTATTCCTAACGCACGGCCCACACGTACCAATGATCAGTCAATACGTACGTCCGTGATCTATATGAGACTCACAACTTGTGTAAAAATGTGTCACAGTCAAAAGAACCTAATGATGCTGCATGATAATGGGGTAGTCTCATAAACAAGGTCAATGCAATATATAGATAAAAATATATCGCGACGACACCGTCACTGCATTTTATATAACAGTTAAAATATATGAACTAAAGATAGAAAATAAAGATGCATGCAACATATGGAATATGAATAACAATACAATGGCAATGTATACTTGCCTGGCAAGGAAGCTGCAATATACCAATAATCTGCTCCAGAAATCGCACAGAACAAATCCAATATCCTATGCATACATAAATATAATACAACAGAATCATTAGTCTTTACACTAGCACATACACAACCACATTTACAATGGACTCAGGGGGTATACTAGGGGTAACACTAGTCATCTAACACGGTCAATTACGCGTTGAATTACGCGGGTGTCGCGTCTTCAAGTACTGTACAAAATCAGTCAGTCGACTGACAGGTGTCTATGCCAGTACGTTAATGTACGCAAGGCGGACAAATTCACAAGTTCTTAGGGTCAACATGGTCAAGGTAAGTATGGGATAATCTACGGTGTCCTAGGGTCGTACAGTCTGAATATTTAGTCATAATTATCAATTAGCATTTACTTACATATATATTCATATAACTATATAATAATATAACCATCAATTTATTTACATAATTATTGGAATACATATAGTAATTACGTACATAAATATATATACCAAACTGAATAATATTTGCGTACATATAAATGTACGAACGCGCGTTGGGTTCTCCGACTCAGGGTCTGATGTAAACCAACCGTGGTGGCTAAATACTACGTCCTACTGGAACACTGTCAGAGAATGTACTTGCCTGGGGTCCTGCTGTTGGTATGAATCAGAGTCCAAGTCACAGTCCAAATAGCCTATGTATTACAAATTTATCACGTCAAAAGATAATTTATTTTAATTTATTTAATTCTGGAATAATTACTCTAAAATCCTATTTTAATCTTATTATTCTGATTTTTATGTTAATTTCTAATTTTTTTCCAAAGAAACTGAATTTTATCAACTCGAGACTCATGGCACGCAAATCGAGGCGATCTGTTGACCAAAAAGTCAACCGACACAAACTCGACTTTTATGCATGATTTCCTGTAGATTTCAGCGTCAAAAATATGCTGAAATTTATGGCTCATCCGAATTCAAATTCGTTTGGAAATTATGGCACATACAAATTTTGTATTGTGCAGCGATGATTAAATTCTAATCTAGAAGTTCTACAGAATTAACAGTATAAAAATACTTCGAATTAAATTCTAGGAAAAACATATGTCAATGATCTCGATATTATCTTTCCGAAACTTTAAACGGTTCATGATTCTGATTCCTGGTTTTTCCGAAATCGCGAAAATATTGAAATACGTCTATTTTTGGACATGCTGTGCTCTACGAATTTTCCAGAATTTAATACTCATAATTTCGTAAAAAAATTTATGTAATCAGAAAGCTAACCTCAATATCTTTCTAACGCAAGAAACTAGGCCTCGTTTGGAGTCCAGAGCTATGTGCAATGGCTTGTGGAAGATGAAGAAACCCTAGATGGTAATTCTCCAAAATCTCTCTCTCTAAAATAATAGGATAATTAGGGTTATAATAATATATATATATAGGGATGTTGAGAGGCTGAATGAAAGTTGATAGGGTGACATGTGTCATGATTTGATTAGATGGTTTTGGTTATATTATTTGTTTTTGATTTGCCTTTATCAAAATATTATTTAAGTCGTTTTAAATCTAAATAACTCCAAATAAATATTAAAATTAATCATAAAAATCTGAAAAATTATAGAAAATATATTTTGAATCCAGAAACCCTAGAAAAATACTTGGGATAATTTTATATTCATAGGTTTTCTACTATAATTAGGAGAAGCTCTAAACATTAGTTTTACCCATATAACTAAAAATAAATACTAAAATTATTCCAAAAATTCTGAAATAATTCCAGAAAATATATAATAATATTATAAACCCTATAAAATAACTTGGATCCATTGTATATTCCTGGGATTGCATAATAAATTCTACAAGTCCTAAAAATTAGTTATTAGCCTAATTACTCCCAATAAATACTAAAAATACTCAGAAAATTCCCAAAAGATTCTAGAAAATATATTTGATTATTTAGAATCTAAAATAAAAGTTTGGAATATTTTTATTAAGTTTGAACATAAAATAAAATTTTCAAAGTCCTAGAAAATTAGTGTTACTAGTTTTTAATTAACTAAAATTTTGGAAAAATCCCAATAATCTAAAATAGCCTAAAAATAATTCTAAATAAATATTTATATAAGTAAATATACTAAAAAAATTTATTTTCTAATTAACTAAGAGAATACTCTAAATAAATTCAATATCTATAATAAATATAATAATATAAAATATACACAAAATACCTATTTTGGGTGAGGGAGTTTACAATCTACCCAACTTAAAATAATTTCGTCCTCGAAATTAAAATAAAGCATAATTTGTTAAATCCTTCACATTCGTACATAAGGTACGTCAATCGCAATCTCTTCCAAAAATTTAAATAATAAAATCTATTCAAATCTATTGCGATCACTTCAAAATTAAGATAATCAATGTTCAAATCAAAATTCAACATATTGTAATCTCTTCTCACTTTTCCAAATCATCAATATCCAAATTTAAATTGAATCCATATAATATCTTCAAGATTTAAATAACCCATATCAAACTTTACCTCACGATCTCCAACTATCATAATCTCCTCTAGAAGTAATTCGAGTCCAATATTATTCCTATTTTCACTTATAAATTTTTGTATTCTTCAACTTTTTAAATTCTATTCACATCCTCAATATTTCAAATAGGTAGTCCAACCATGAAATTTTAATTCTTAATTTAAATCATCAAATTAAAAAATAATTTAAATGCAGTCCACCAATGTTCAAGTCTGAAATTATATATTTATCCTTCAAATTCAAATTGATGATTTTACCTTCAATACTCAAAAATTTAAATTATGTACTTAAGGTATAAATATTGGGTCCTCAATATCAAGATTTTTAAAATTCATTAATCCTCATCATCTTAGTCATTCTTCTAAAATTCTCAAAATTAAAATGGCTTGAACCTCTCCCAATCTAATCTTACTCGATCACAATCTAAAAGAAATTCCTCTCGAGTTGCCAATGTACTGCTACCCAACTTAGAATTTACCCATCTATCACAGAAGGCTATATACTTTAAGAAAAATATTCCTTAATTTATTTACTCATGTCATTCAATCCTCAAAACTTCAACGCTGATTATATCATATATGATATGTCCTTAATTACGAAAGAATAATCCTCAAGTATATGATCGGCCTATGGGGTATATCTAGTACTCTCTGTGTATCAAACTTATACCAAGCACGAGGTTTCGTCTTTCTGAAATAAGGGAAGACGGAGATCAATGATAAAGAGTTCAAGGGCGAGGTAATAGAATAGAAGTATCGGGATCAAGGCATTTAAAGAATTCAAATAGGAATTGTCAAAGCAGTTGTGGATTAAAGTCCTATTTTGGTAATTCCTATTCACCTGCTCGTATTAGTACAGTTATGTAGCCGATACGATACGCTCAGACATGTCTAGAGGGCAATTACATTCGTCTACTAATCACTATGTATCTCAATCCACGTAAAGTAGTTATGCGAAGGGCGAACCAAGTGCACTAATGTTAGCTAGGCCTTAATACACTGGTCCTGAAATGTATTAGTGTGGGCCTCCCTAATAATACATATGTCATGAACAAGCTCGATAAAGAATAAGCTTGCAAAAAAACTAGGCTATAATAGCAGCATAAGTCAAGGTAGTACAACAAATATAAATACGCTGGATTATGATGAAAGAAGCTACATAACAATTTTAAGTTCATAAAAAAATAAGATTCTACAATCTCTCCAGTTATCATACTAATTCCTTGTCTAAGTCGCTAGTCGATCAAATAGGGGCATGGACCTCTAAATTCTATCGTCTGAATAAACACTGTTGTCTTATGCTATCCTATAATTAATGTCATTCAATTACACTACCTCGATGGGTCAAGTGGACTATGTGATACTAGGTTGTGAGGCATACTACCCAACTTAAAAGAATTAAACTAATACTATAATTGTCTTAAGGATACCGTAGGAACTCCTGTTAAGGTCTACGAGAAGGGGTCTTGGTACTTATTAGGGTATCCTCTTATATTACATAGGTCATGGTCGTCTTTGTCTTAGTCATAGTGCTTATAGAACATGTATCAATAGTAAGAATAGAAGAGTTACTAGCCTCAAGGAAAAAGGGGATATAACTTATATCGTGGTAGGGTACAAGTTACGCGACTTAAAACTAAGGGGTAATCATTAGGTCATAATCTACAATAATAACTTAAACTGTCAAGTTCTAATTACCAATCACATAATTCAAAATTTTAAGAGTAACAACCAAAATCCTAGCAAACTATATATATCCTAAAATAGAATAAAATCACTTGGTCTATAATCAGAAGTGTCAGATGGCACGAGTTGAAAGAGGAAGAAAAGAAGAACGTAATTTTTTTTTGTCGTCGCACAATTAGCGAACGTTAAGGCCGCAGAGGAACAACATATAAAATTAAAATAGAGGGCTCTAGATAGCATCATGATTTTCTAAGGGGGAGTGGTATGCTAGTTGCTATGTTCGAGGTATGATCAAGGAAAAAGTGTTAATTATATTCCTCTAGGCTTCCTAAGGTGCTGTCTACTAATAATAAGACAATGATCTAAGTTTTATAGTTCTCCAATACTATCCAATTATGAAGGTTTGGTTCAGTCCTAATGTTCAATATTGGTTCTCCATTGGTTCCTCAAAACTATGGTCAAACATTATGGTAAAACTTCTAACTATCTCTAGTAGTGTCTATACTACTCTCAAGTCTTCTTAATACATCAAGGGGTAATGGTATACCAATCTAAAGATAAGGAATTCTAGGGTTCACTAGATATTCTAAACTTAGTGGTGTGTCTATATTCTCGTTGTATTCTTAATAGGTGTGCTACTCTAATTATCATTCTAATAACAGGGGTTCCTATATTCTAGCAGAAGGCTATACTTAAAGAATAATTAGTGAAGTACAGGAATCAAGCAGGATACAATTGTTCAAATAGAACAGATAGGAGGAAGATGAATCATAGTCAATTATGGATGAGATCCTATACTCTAGTCCTAGGTGCAGGCTTGTTCGGTACAGTAACATAACCGAGACAATATACTCTCGACCTGCATGGGCCACCACAAAAAATATGTCACGCCCCAGTCCCAAAAATACGTAGGACTAGGACACGTAAGCATGCCAGCCGCATGGATATGACAACTCCAATATGTAGAAACCAAATCCACGCGTACGCTGTAATATGAATATCAAATCCACAAGTGGTATAAAATATACGTCACAAGTCACATGGTATAATCTAAATCTCATCCAAGAAAATCAAATATAATTAAATGACCAACATCTATGAAACTAACTCTCAATAAGAAGTATCTAAGGATGATAGTTGGATGGAAACAAATCCACTACCAACTCGAATATAAGAGCAAATACAATATAAGTACAACACAACCAAACACAATATAAGTATACCAGCTAGCAAGCATGGCTCGAAGGGAAGACATCCTCGAAACATAGGTAACCATCCGAATCTGCGCTCCTGCGAATACTCAAGAACAAATACACCTGGCAGGGGACCAGGTCCTCAGAGGAACATAACAAGATACTTAAACACATGCCAATAAAGTACTGAAATAAATATCCAATGTGGTCGCCTAACCATCTAAGTAAATGCAGTTAAGAACAACTTTCCCCACAAGTGAGCTATCTGGCTGAAAACTAAAATTTGGCATGGTTCTCTTTTGAAGATCCAGGGGCCCAAAGGCACGTCGTCTTTTGAACGGCGGAGGTCCGCCAATGTACATAATATATATATGGATCATCACCACCCGTATCTCCAGCGGAGAATCCGGACGCACAAAAAAAGTGCAAAGGAGCTCAAATGCGGTACTTGTTCTCCCCACCCCATGCTCTAAGCATGTCATGTCCATGACACGATAAACCTCTAATAACTGCCAAGTCTACTAGCATGCAAAGTTTCTAACAGCAGTTATTCCTAACGCACGGCCCACACGTACCAATGATCAGTCAATACGTACGTCTGTGATCTATATGAGACTCACAACTCGTGTAAAAATATGTCACAGTCAAAAGAACCAAATGATGCTGCATGATAATGGGGTAGTCTCATAAACAAGGTCAATGTAATACATAGATAAAAATATATCGCGATGACACCGTCACTGCATTTTATATAACAGTTAAAATATATGAACTAAAGATAGAAAATAAAGATGCATGCAACATATGGAATATGAATAACAATACAATGGCAAGGTATACTTGCCTGGCAAGGAAGCTGCAATATACCAATAATCTGCTCCAGAAATCGCGTAGAACAAATCCAATATCCTATGTACACATAAATATAATACAATAGAATCATTAGTCTTTACACTAGCACATACACAACCATATTTACAATGGACTCAGGGGGTATACTAGGGGTAACACTAGTCATCTAACACGGTCAATTACGCGTTGAATTACGCGGGTGTCGCGTCTTCAAGTACTGTACGAAATCATTCAGTCGACTGACAGGTGTCTATGTCAGTACGTTAATGTACGCAAGGCGGACAAATTCATAAGTTCTTAGGGTCAACATGGTCAAGGTAAGTATGGAATAGTCCACGGTGTCCTAGGGTCGTACAGTCTGAATATTTAGTCATAATTATCAATTAGCATTTACTTACATATATATTCATATAACTATATAATAATATAACCATCAATTTATTTACATAATTATTGGAATACATATAGTAATTACGTACATAAATATATATACCAAACTGAATAATATTTGCGTACATGTAAATGTACGAACGCGCGTTGGGTTCTCCGACTCAGGGTCTGCTGTAAACTAACCGTGGTGGCTAAATACTACGTCCTACTGGAACACTGTCAGAGAATGTACTCGCCTGGGGTCCTGCTGCTGGTATGAATCATAGTCCAAGTCACAGTCCAAATAGCCTATGTATTACAAATTTATCACGTCAAAAGATAATTTATTTTAATTTATTTAATTCTAGAATAATTACTCTAAAATCCTATTTTAATCTTATTATTCTGATTTTTATGTTAATTCCTAAATTTTGTCCAAAGAAACTGAATTTTATCAACTCGAGACTCATGGCACGCAAATCGAGGCGATCTGTTGACCAAAAAGTCAACCGACACAAACTCGACTTTCATGCATTATTTCCTGTAGATTTCAGCGTCAAAAACATGCTGGAATTTACGGCTCGTCCGAATTCAAATTCGTTTGGGAATTATGGCACATACAAATTTTGTATTGTGCACCGATGGTTAAATTCTAATCTAGAAGTTCTACAGAATTAACAGGATGAAAATACTTCGAATTAAATTCTGGAAAAAACATATGTCAATGATTTCGATATTATCTTTCTGAAACTTTTAACGGTTCATGATTCTGATTCCTGATTTTTCCGGAATCGCGAAAACATTGAAACACGTCTATTTTCGGACATGCTGTGCTCTACGAATTTTCCAGAATTTAATACTCATAATTTCGTAAAAAACTTTATATAATCAGAAAGCTAACCTCAATATCTTTCTAACGCAAGAAACTAGACCTCGTTTGGAGTCCGGAGTTATGCGCAATGGCTTGTGGAAGATGAAGAAACCCTAGTTGGCAATTCTCCAAAATCTCTCTCTCTCTCTCTAAAATAATGGGATAATTAGGGTTATAATAATATATATATATAGGGATGTTGAGCGGCTGGATGAAAGTTGATAGGGTGACACATGTCATGATTTGATTGGATGGTTTTGGTTATATTATTTGTTTTTGATTAGCCTTTATCAAAATATTATTTAAGTCGTTTTAAATCTAAATAACTCCAAATAAATATTAAAATTAATCATAAATATCTGAAAAAATTACAGAAAATATATTTTGAATCCAGAAACCCTAGAAAAATACTTGGGACAATTTTATATTCATAGGTTTTCTACTATAATTAGGAGAAGCTCTAAACATTAGTTTTACCCATATAACTAAAAATAAATACTAAAATTATTCCAAAAATTCTGAAATAATTCCAGAAAATATATAATAATATTATAAACCCTATAAAATAACGTGGGTCCATTCTATATTCCTGGGATTGCACAATAAATTCTACAAGTCCTAAAAATTAGTTATTAGCCTAATTACTCCCAATAAATACTCAAAATACTCAAAAAATTCCCAAAAAATTCTAGAAAATATATTTGAGAATCTAAAATAAAAGTTTGGAATATTTTTTATTAAGTTTGAACATAAAATAAATTCTTCAAAGTCCTAGAAAATTAGTGTTACTAGTTTTTAATTAACTAAAATTTTGGAAAAATCCCAATAATCTAAAATAGCCTAAAAATAATTCTTAATAAATATTTATATAAGTAAATATACTAAAAAAATTTATTTTCTAATTAACTAAGAGAATACTCTAAATAAATTCAATATCTATAATAAATATAATAATATAAAATATACACAAAATACCTATTTTTGGTGATGGAGTTTACAACCTGAGGGGGCGAGATGGTGATAGGAGGAGAGTACTACTACTGCTACTCGCGTCATCTATTAGCTTCGTGGATATGCCATCTAGTTAGGATATCGACACATCCTTATAACTGCTAAACTTCCTTATATATAATTATACGGCTATGCACCTAGGATCTCGTGTCACAATGGGGTCATGGGTATGAAATGACACATATAGCTAAGGTCGTACCTGTATCTACGGCTTCCTGTGCCTGCGCTCTCTTGTTTGTCATCATGATTGCTTGGCCTATGGAGTATATCTGGTACTATCCGTGTATCAACTTATACTAAGTACGAACGTTCGTCTTTCCAAAATAGGGGAAGACGGAAATCAACAATAAAGAATTTCAAGGAGGAGATGATAGAATACAAGTACAGAATCAAAAGGGATTAGAGAATTTGAAAGGGAGTTGCCAAGGCAGTTGTGGATTGAAATCTTATTTTGGATAAATTTCTATTCGCATGTTCACATCAGAACAGTTATGTACCTAACATGATATGCTCTGACCAGTCTAGAGGGCAAGTATATCCGTCTAACAAGTTGAGTCAACTATATCTCAAACCACATAAAGTAGTGATACAAAGAGCGGACCAAATGCACTACGGTTGATCAGACCATAATACACCAATTCTGATTTAGACAATGTATTAGTATGGGCCCCCAATAATACATATGTCATGAACAAGCTCAATAAAAGAATAAGCTTGCAAAACTAGACTATAATAGCAGCATAAGTCGAGGTAGTACAAAAAATATAAGTACGCTTGATTATGATGGAGGAAGGTACATAATAACTTACGTTCATCAAGAAGACCGGTGTTGTCTCTACAGTTGCCATACTAATTTTTTGTCTAAGTCTAAAGTCAACCAAATTGGTGTATGGGCCTCTAAGTTCTACAGTCTAGATAAACACTAAAGTTCTATAGTCTAGATAAACACTAAAGTTCTATAGTTTAGATAAACACTATCTTCTTATGCAAGCCTATAGTTGGCGTCATTCAATTATACTTTATTAATGGGGCAATAGGACTATGTGTTACTAGGTAATGAGACATACTATCCAACTTACAATAATTTAACTAATAGTGTTATTGAATACTAGAGGGTATATACCTAGTACAAGTTATCTTCCTAACCTCTATCAAGCACGAGAGAAGATTAACATTGATAAGGAATCAAGCAAGATGCAATGCAAGCAATCAAATGAGAATGCGAAATAAAATCAAGGGAGCTGATTAAATAAGTGGATGAGATCCTATATTCTAATCCTATGCACAGGCTTGCTCGGTACAGTAACGTAACCGAGATAATATGATCTCGACCTGCATGGGCTACCACAAAAATATGTCACGCCCCAGTCCCAAAATACGTAGGACTAGGAACACGTAAGCATGCCAGCCGTATGTATATGGCAACTCCAATATATGGATACCATAATACACACGTACACTGTAATATGAATATAAACTCACATGTGGTATATATAGTGTCACCAGTCACAGATATACTAATCTCATCCACACAACAAGTCATAGAAAAGAAATAAGTAAACTAGAATAACGAGTCTGAATAATACAAAACTAATAGTCGGGTGGAGACAAATCCACTACAATGACTATATCAAAACTAGAATGAGAGAGGAGGGTAATCTCCAATATAAAATAAGGTGATGACATAAGTGTATCAGCTAAGAAGATCCATCGCTAGATATAATCAAAGATGCTCTGAAGGTAAGACCTCCTCGGAAGAGATAAGTGGTAAGTCCTGATCCGTGCTCCTGCGAAAAGTCATGAACATCGACACCTGGAAAGGGACCAGGTCCTCAGAGGGATGTAACAAGATACATAGAAGCATGCCAATTTGAATACAGTAAACATGCATAATGTTTGAAAATATATAAGTACGCTGTACAAGACAATCTATATAAATGCAAATGAGGACAACTTTTTGACATATGGGCAAGGGTAGGCTACTCGATCTAAGCCTCACAACTCACACACACGTCAGTGGACATCAGAAATCGATATATCGCGGGGGTAGCGACCAGCAAGACTCCAGAAATCGACATAGCGCGGGGGTAGCGACCAACGCGACACACGCCCGTAGTGCGAGCTATATACTACGGTTTACCAGAGTGGTTAAAAGTTCATACGCCTAATGATTGTCCTCTCATGATACTAAGTGTCATGTGTGTGTCAACATATCTAATATATAATAATGACTGAAAGAAACTACACATGCAATAAATATACAAAAATGCAGTAAATATACAAAAATATACTAAGCATGCAAAATACTGTAAGCAAATGGCAAGGTATCTTGCCTGGTAAGAAAGCTGCAAGGTGTAACGTCCAGGAGTTAAGCATACAGGATCAGAAGCTACGGCCTCAGAATGAACATCTCCGGATGCTGAAAGAAACATCACCAACATTTCCAGAATAAGCGAGATATCTAGAAAACACTACCCTTTCGTACAATTTGGACACAAGGACAAAACGGTAATTTCGAGTCAAAGCGGCCTCCACATGTGGGCCACCTTGCACCGAAAAGCGTGCTAGGGATAAAGGTGTCTAAAAAGGAACAAATTATAGATCAAACAAATTCTAAATGTCAATACTAACTCAACGGTACTTCCAATTTTGGATTCCGGTTAGCCAAACACAAATTCACCCAAAAAGTTAACTGTGGGCCCCGCCAATTAGCGACTTGGTCAACTGTCTCCGAATTGAGTAAAAATTGGGTCACAGGACCAGCGCGATACCACGAGTCCATTGGTGTAAGTTTTGTCGCATTCTGACGAGCATGCACAAAATGCACAAGACTTTTGCAAAAGTTACGACATAGGGGATTTTCTGCGGATACGAGCTGATTCCGACGCGCACATACGTCCAAATCAGTTTCCACGAAAGCCCACATGTCTGGGTATACCGTGCGCACCTTTTGGTGCACTTGGTACACGACGGGGCGGTCCCGTTTGATGGGGCGCGCTCCGTATCAATTTTTTTAATATTTTAAAAGTTAAGTTTTTGGTCGATTTGGAGGCCGAATAATTTTACACATAGAACAAATTAACAAAAACTAAAAGAACAAAAAAATTCTCGGTTGTATGGAGAAGAAAAACCCTTTAATTTGTTTTCGAAAATATTGAACAGGTTGACGGCAAATTGGGTGTGAACATGGGATTTTAGTGTTAAAATTCTGAACTATTTTGGTCAGTTTTTCGGTCATTTTTCGGTCGATTTTTCGACCAATCCGGGACACGAAAACTCGTGTCGCTTTAATAAAAATTCTAGAGGGTCACGTTGTGAATGCACACGAACAAACTGCACGCAAAAAGGATCAAAATTGAGGAAGATATGATACCGTGAAGATAGGTCCAAAACTGGACTGTGCGCATGCGCGGTGCGCACACGCAAGGACGACGGCGGCAGTGCGGCGGCGACGCGGACGACGACGTCAGGAGGTCGGCGGCGCGGGTTCTCCGGCGATCGTCCGGGGTGGTCGCCGGTGGTTGAGGCGCGGTTAGGGTTTTGGGTTACAATGGTATATATATATATATATATATATATATATATATATATAAAGAGAGGATGAGAGCTTGGGGGGGGGGGGGGGTTCTGTTGCCAGTTGGGGTTTTAGCTTTAGGTTGGGAGGGTTAGTGTTATTAGGTTATTTCATTAGTTTTTCTTTTCTTTTCTTTTCTTTTTCCTATTTCTTTTCCTTTTATTCTATTTTTTTCTTTCTTTTTCTATTCTAATTCTTTGCATTTCTATTTACACTAATAATAATAATAATAATAATAATAATAATAATAATAATAATAATAATAATAATAATAATAATATTATTATTATTATTATTATTATTATTATTATTATTATTAACATTATTATTATTATTATTATTATTATTATTATACTCTTTATTACTATTTCTTTTATTCTTTTTCTTTTTTTAATAAACTTTATATATATATATATATATATATATATATATATATATATATATATATATAATTCAAGGAATTTATATTGGTGCATACAATAAATCTATCAACTGTCAACATGGTCTCCTACATGGAATAAATTAATAAAAATTTTATAGTTGCTCCATAAATCCCCTATTTCACAAACACCTACAAATAAAAATTAAATAAAATCTATTTCCTCTAATTAGCTACTAATTACTATAATTTAATTAAATAATTATTAAATAATTAATACGGTCTAAAAATTAGGGGTTTTACACCAGTGAATGTACTTCTTTTGGGACAAGTGGTAGCAACTTGGACTCTCTCTCTCTCGGCTGATCTCCATCCCAAGAATAGTCTTCGTTGCGTCCAAATCTTTCATAGAGAAGGCCGCGCCCAGTTGGTGCTTCAACTCTGCTATCCTTGTGGCATTTTGACCCACCAACAACATGTCATCAACATAAAGCAACAAAATAATGAAATCATCCTCGGCAAAGTACCTCACATAAACACAATGATCCGACGTCGTCCGTGCATAGCCATGCTCCCCCATAAACGACTCAAATTTTATGTACCACTGCCTTGGAGCCTATTTCAGACCATACAAACTCTTCATCAACCGGCAGACCAAATGTGACTTGCCCTTCTCACAGAATTTCTCTGTCTGCTTCATGTACAACTCCTTCTCAAGATCACCGTAGAGGAATGTCGTCTTCACGTCCATTTGCTCGACCTCCATGTCGAAACTGGTTGCCAATGCTAGCACCACCCGTATAGACGACTGTTTGACGACTGGCAAAAATATCTCATCATAATCTACGCCTTTCAGCTGTCCGTAGCCTTTAACTACCAGCCTCGCTTTGTATCGAGGGCGAGTAGCATCATCTGTCTGCTTCACTCTGATTCAAAGCCTTCTTTGTAAGCCCCTGATTTTTCAAAAAAATATTAAATTGGGATTTTCACAATTTTCTGGAATTTTCTGGGAATTTTCTGTATATAAAATTAGGGTTTTAATTATTAAATAATTTTTAAATAATATTAAAATATTATGAAAATAATATTTTTGGGTATAAAATAAAAAACTGGACTTAGGGTAATTTTTCTGGAATTTATTGGACCCCGGACCTATTTTTAATCACCTAAAAACTAACTAAGAAATTAATTATTATTATTATTATTATTATTATTATTATTATTATTATTATTATTATATACGCACGTGCGTTGCACGTATTTCATATTACTTGAAAAAAATTAGTTTATTAAAAGAGCAACCAACAATTTCTTAATTTTATTATAGGTGGAAATATAATAGCCAGGAACATGAAAGTTGGGAGAAATTAAATGACGGGAATATAAAAGGTTTCTCTTATCTCTTGGGTTCATGTGCCTACTTTGCATGCATGCTTTATTAACTTTTGTTTTATTCTCCAAACTACCTACTTTGCATGCATGCATATCTTTGTTTTATTAACTATCATTTTTCAAGTTGTCTCATGCATGCATATATACATTTAATACGTATTTAATTACTGTTTTTAATGAAGGATATTTTTGGAACAAAAAACTTTCACGGTGAAGCCTAATTTTGGCATTATATAGTAGAATAGATTTGTTTTTCCGGCCCAGCCCGGCCCATTGGGCCCAAACCCAGCCCATTTCTCAGCCCAGCCCACGACTTGCCGGGTCGGGTCGGGTCCACCCGAACCCGACCCGCCACCCAAACCCGCTGACCCGGTCACCCCAGCCCCCCCTGCGTGGCTGTCCGGCGCCCTCGTCCTCCGCCGCATCCGGCGGCCAACCCCCACGTCGTCCCCTCCGCCATTTCCGGCGCCACGTCCCCCTCCCTCCGCCTAACCCGGCTGACCCAGCGCCCCTCTCCGCCCTATAAATAACCCTAAAACCCCCTCCGGCCACCACGAACCCGCCCGGCTCGCCCCCTCCGCTCCGTCGCTCACCGCCACCCTCGCCCAGACTGTAAACCCCCTGATTTTTCAAAATTTTCAAATTTGGATTTTACACAATTTTCTGGAATTTTTTGGATTTTTCTGTAATTAAAATCAGAATTTTAAATATTAAATGATTTTTTTAATAGATAATAAATAGTATTAAAATATTATGAAAATAATATTTTTGGGTGTAAAATAAAAAACTGGACTTAGGACAATTTTTCAGGAATTTATTGGGCCCCGGACATATTTTAAAACACCTAAAAACTATTATGTATTTATTAAATAATTATTTAATTATTTAATTACCTATTTAATTAGATTTTATTTATTTTATTAATCCCCAGCCCAAGCCCATCGGCCCAAACCCAACCGGGCCGGGCCGGCCCAGCCCAGCCCGCACCAGCCCATCCCCTATCGGGTCGGGTCGGGTCCGCCCGCCGCTCCGCCGGCCCTCACCCCCACGACCTCGGCCCCGCTCCCTCTCCTCCGCCCTATTTAACCCCCTCCGGCCGCCCCCTCGAAACCGCTCCCCTCTCTCCCTCCGCCACTGCCACGACCACCGCCACCACCACTACGCCGCCCCGCCTCGCCGCAGCAGCCCCCGCCCAGCTCTGCCGATGACGCCGCCAGCGCCGCCGCCTCCGGCTCCGTCTCCAGCCGCCGTGGACCTCCCCCGACCCAGCAGCCAGCAGCAGCTGCTCGTCCCTGCCGCCGGCCGCCTGCCGCACGCCGCTGCCCCCGCCAGCGAGCCCGGCCGCCTCCGGCAAAGCCCCCGACGGCCTCCAGCCTCCCTCCGGCGAGCCTCCGGCCGCCGCAGGGCTGAACCCTAACCCTAACCCTAACCCTAGGTTTTCGACACGTGTCGGACACGATCGAATTCGGGTTTTTCAGACCCTGTTCAAGTGCGTGTATCTCACTCCTCGTAGCTCTGATTTTGATTCCGTCTTTGGCATCGCGAAGCCTGCGTGACCCTCTCGGTGCCCGGGCAAACCGCTCGGTGCATCGCGTCCTGTGGCGATCGCGAACCGCGATCCAAAAACAGGAAAAACAATGCCCCGATTCACCCCGGAACTGGGTACGCCCCGCCAAACGGGACGACTTGGTCGCGCGCGGTCTTCACAGATACGTGCGCATCGTCGATATGGACGTGCAGGATTTCGCGGAAGCTGATTCGGGTGTGCGTGCACACCAGAATCAACGCGTATCCGCGGACATCGCCCCGTATCCGCCTTTTCTGCATTTCACTCTAACTTTGTGTACACACATCGGATTGAAATGAAACTTGTGCCATCGGACTCGTAGCGATACGTTGGTCCTGTGACCCAAGTTTGGATCGATTCTGAGAACGTTGACAAAATCGCGTGTCGTGGGCTCCACAGGCCCCGCTCGACGGGCGATTTTGTGATCGGCTCATCGGAATTCAATTCTGAAAGTTCCGCTGGGTTCGTATCAGCGTTCCTGACCTGTTGACACTAAGTTTGGTAAATTTGGAGACCGTTGACCCTGACACATTTTTCGGTGCAAAGCGGCCCCACATGCGGATCCCGTTTTGACCCGAAACTGTCGTTTTTGCCCTTGTCTCCAAATTGGACTCAAGGACAGGCATTTCTAGCTGATTCATATTTTCTGGATATGATGGTGATATTTATTTCAGCAACCGGAGTACCGCCTGCAATCCCAGCTGAAGTCAGAGCCGCAATCAGAGCCAAAACCACAGGCAAGTGTACCTTGCCAAACTCTGCAGTCTGCTATTTATTTCCTTGGCTTAATTTAGCATCAGTGGGCAAGTAAAGCTCGTCAATTCTCAGTAGTTCCTGTGATAATATTTTGCTGGAGTTCTTGTGTAAATTTATATAAACTTGTTTTAACTGCTTAACCTAGGAAACGTTTGACGTACTTAGTGTCCGATCATAGTCGGGTGCCAACGCCGTACGCGGTGTTGGGTACGTCATTTAGATATGGACATTCGATACCCTTACTCTTGGTACTTGTCCTATCAAGTACAACAAAACCCAGGACACTTGACACTATTCATGAGACAGAGTCTTCCTGAGACATTCATGGTGATTCTGTATAGGATACAGGACTTGACATTGACATATGTTCCTAGAGACTTTATGACTTGTTGCATTAGCTATGATCCCGCTTGACATGGACATGAGATGTTATGGTCATGATACGCGTGATTACATGGGGTGGGGAGAGTTACACAGGCTACAGGTTGATTTTATATTATGCCGGCGTCGTAGTCTCCCATTGAGCTAGACAACTACATGATATCACTGCTACCGGCTCCCCGACACAGAGCTTGTAGCAGCTTCAGCCTGAGTTCTAGTGATGCTCTCAACTTACATTTATCACCTAGCTGGTTACGTAGTTTACCCTGCTGTTTCATTTAATTTCTGCACTGCTTATATTTTGGCTTGTATTATCTGTACCTTGTTATGTCCCCTGAGGACCTTGAATGGACTATGTCCCCAGGTATAGCCGAAGAGAACCATCCAGAGATACACCGTACAGGAGCACTTCCAGGAGCTGTACCAGGACCTGAGGACGAGCCAGCACCAGAGGACTTCTCCTGAGCAGTGACTGTATATAGTCAGTTATTTCTGTTTCTATTTCCAGTTCCTTTAATTCATGTCTATTTGCTTTGGATGTATCAGACATAATCTCGGATTGTTCACCGAGATATTTATTGAGATTTGATAGTTAGTCTATTGCATTATTTCTGGCATTTAATCTGTGTTTATTCGATGGATGAGATTAGAAATACCTGAGACTTGTAACATCTTACTGTTAGACTACAGCTTAAGCATGCCCTGATGGATCCATTAAATTGGGTTGTCCATCGGTGCGTGCTGCTGGCCATTGCCACGTGTCTAGTCCCTCAGCATTTTGGGACTGGGGCGTGACATGGTTTTGGCAAATTATAAAGGCACTGCACATTTTACTCGGGGCTAGCCCATTGAAAAATAAGAAAAAATTACAAGTTTGCCATCATGAAAGTTACTCGGGGCTAGCCCACTGTTATAATCAGGACTGTCATAATTTTGACAGTCCTACAAATTGTTAGGACTGTCATAATTTTGACAGTCCCACAAGCTATGTGGACTGTCATAATTTTGACAGTCCTAATTTTAACCCACTGAAAATTTTATATAAAACTAGGACTGTCAGGATTTTGACAGTCCCACAAACAATGAGGACTGTCAAAATTTTGACAGTCCTCATTTTAATTGTCAGAATTTTTTTTAAGTTTATTTCTATTTAGTTAGTTTTGGATTTTGATTTTTTTTTTATTTAGTTTAACATCCAAAATAAAATATGTTATCATTGAACAAAAAAAAAAAAAAAAAAAATCTACCGTACGAATATTACGTCTGCCGTCGATCAGACTTCAAACGGCCATAACTATTTGTTTTCAAATCGTTTTTCGTCACACAATAGGTCTATTTGTATGTTTTCGACGAGAGTAACACAATTCGTGTAGAGAGAATTTTCATCCGAAGTAAGACGTACATATTACGGGCAAAAATATAAAATATAAAACTTTAAAGTATCATAACTTTTGACTGGGAGATCGAAACAAGCTCCAGTTTGAGCCAAAATGACCGTATGGAAAAGTACTTCGGGATGAACTGTTTCACCGTTTGACGGACTTCCCAAATTTTTAGAATCGCAAAAAAACGATGTTTCGACCTCCAAATTTTACTTTTTGTAATTTTTTTTTTATAAAATTTTTAATGTACCATTAATAAATTTACTATTTTAAATAACAGAATACTTTAAATTATTTTAAGGATAGAAATTTCAAGGATATTTTGAAATTGGCCCCCCCAACAATTAACAAAAATAAATTAACAGAAAAAAAAAATTTAGGACTGTCAAAATTTTGACAGTCCTACCAATTTGTAGGACTGTCAAAATTTTGACAGTCCTAAAAATTTAACATATATTTTTAGGACTGTCAAAATTTTGACAGTCCTTACAATTGGTAGAACTGTCAAAAGTTTGACAGTCCTAAAAATATATGTTGAATTTTTAGGACTGTCAAAATTTTGACAGTACTTTCAATTGGTAGGACTGTCAAAATTTTGACAGTCCTAAAAATTTAACATACATTTTTAGGACAGTCCTTAAATTTTTAGGACTGTTGAAATGCCTACAGTCCTATATAAATTTAGGACTGTAGAAAATTCTACAGTCCTTAATATACATAGGACTGTCAATTTTCCTATAGTCCTAAATCTATATAGGACTGTAGAAAAATCTACAGTCCCGTCCGATACTGCTCGACGTTGTCGACGATTCTCGACATTTTATGCCCTAAAATCGTGTTCGATTCTCTACATTGTCGACTTTGGGAGCCATCGACAAGGAGGACGAAGTCTCGGAGAGTTGGAGAGCTCCGCCGGCGGGAGGGGGGAGGGCTCCGGTGGGGCGGGGAGGGTTTGGAAGAAGGGTTTGGGAAAGTGGGCTAGCCTCAAGTAAAATAATGGGCTAGTGTGAGTAAACTTTGCTCAATCCTGGGCTAGCCCCAATCCTGGGCTAGCCCCAAGTAATATGTGCAGTGCCCTTATCAAAAGCCTGGTTTTTGTGGTGACCCATGCAGGTCTACGACTAAATTGTTCGGTTTCAACTCAGGGACCGAACATGCCTGCAACAAAATAGGATAAATTTAGGATCTCATCCACTTGCTTGAAACGTTCTTGATATCCATATCGACATCGAATTAATTTCTTGACTTGCATCCTGCCTTGATCCCTGTGCGCCTCTTATTGTTTATTTTGGTTGCAGGGTTATGGATTCACAAGCAAACGACGAGACTCCCATAACGTCACCACGAGATGCTGAGGTAACCAACGAAGATGAAGTAACACTAGTGGATGGAGGACAATCAGCTCAACAATGTGTCTCGAGAGTCCAGCGCGATGACATTCCACCATCGACGTAATTTACTCCACCAATGGCCGTAATTCCACCAGGGCAGGCCATGGACGGACAGCAGATGTTTCAAATGATCTATGCAATAACGCAAGCTCAACAAGAGGCTTTCAGTCGCAGCCTAGTAACCGCACTAGAGCAGGCAGACCTACCAGCACGATGACCAACGACGGGCTCTATTTCTGATTTTCGCCAGCTGAAGCCTCGTACCTTCTCAGGCAAAGAAGAGCCCACTGAAGTTCATGAGTGGCTCACCAACACTCAACATCAACTAGAAGCAGCTGAACTCCCAAAGGAACGCTGGATGACTGCCGTCAGAATGCAGTTGACGGATAATGCACATCACTGGTGGCTATCCGAGGAGACCCGGCTAGGACCAGACCGAGTCACTTGGGAAGAGTTCTCTAGACTCTTTCAGGATATGTACATTCCAGCTATCGCTCGATCAGAACTTTGGTACAAGTTCAATCACCTTACTCAGGATACTAAGAGGGTAGAAGAGTACAACGCTGAGTTCATTCGTCTAAGTCGCTTCGCTCCAACGTTGATCCCGACAGAAGAAGAGAAGGCTGAGAAATTCTTCGACGGACTAAACATTGAGCTACAGAAACTAATTGGATCCGTTGCACCTACTTCGTACTCAGACGTCCTTGCTGCAGCGCGACGCATGGAGCGCGTCATCAGGAGAGAGACCAGTCTGAAGCGGCCATCCACATCAGCACCAGCCGGAGCACCACAAGAAGTTGCAAAAAGACCTTACATACACCAACCACCAGAAGCATCTCCACAGGCAATACCTGTTTGTCCATATTGTCACCGGCGAGGTCATATAGAGAACAAGTGCATCGTGTAACACCCAGTTCCGCTCAAGCGGACTGCCGTCTCAATCGACAATCGTGCAGCTGCCCCGACCTGCTTTGCCTCGATCAAGAAGCAAAGGATATCCAGACTTGTCCCTACAGGAATCCGGCTTGGACTTTCAGAGGCTCGCTCAGACGTATCGCTCTACCGAGGCGAATCATCGCTAAGGTGGGTGGCTACAGTGAACTTGTCTTTGCTTAGCCAAAACATAAAATCTGGAATATTCATGCTAGTCGCTAGGTGATTCACCCCCTGCATGCTAATAAATCCAACGCACCTAGCTAAGGGAATAATCCCAACTCATATTGCTTGCTAGAATATGGAAAAAGGAAATACTGCTTATATTCAGACCCTCGCATGCTAAGTCCCTTAACGGTTTCATCTCTCGGACTACCTTCGAGCCCGTGCAACGTGCCTTCTTATGTTCCTTAGAAATGCATGCTTGTCTGCTTGATTGTTACTATGTTTTCATCCAAACCCCGGAAGACTACTACGTAGTCGTTCCGTGCCTGAACGAACCTGCAAGTATTCGGGACCGCTAGGTCACCAAGGCAATCTTTGCCCTAGGAGAATTGCATCAAGGCAAAAGACAGTCACTGAACAACGAAACAGGCAAAGCATCTTGTCTTGTACTATTGTTGCCTCAACAGCTTGCCTCTTGTCTTGTACTCTTGTCTTGTACTCTTGTCTTGTACTCTTGTTGCCACAACCAAGGCCCCGTTCGATCATGGACAACCAGTGCACAGGGTAACGGTCTCGCGGGCGATGCTGGGGCACTGGCATCGACCCGGTCCGGGCGAGACATATTGTTCTTAGTCTCTTGTTCGGCGGAATGGCTTGCAGCGCCTCTTGTTCTTTGTTGCAAAGCATTCTCGTCAAAGACTAAATAGTCTCTTGTTCGGCGGAATGGCTTGCAGCGCCCCTTGTTCTTTGTTGCAACCCATCTCGTCAAAGACTATACCGTCCATAATGGCATACGCCAGTGATCGCCTTGTAATGAACTTGTTGCATGCTTGCTTGTAAACGAAAGATAAATAATTCATCCTCGCTTAGCGGCTATCCGCGTGCGAGGCACTGTATCGCATCAAGAGCAACTAAACACCTGAACGATCTTGAAATAAATACTCTTGTTTGCATATGCTTGCCTCCTGAATGTTTATACATGCCTCTGCTCGAATTTATACTGTTTGCCTCAATGTTTGCCTTGGACAGGGAAGGAGATGGTAAGTTGGTAAGTCTCGCCGTGTTTCCTCTAACATCGCACGGCGCACTGCCCGACACGTTAGGCTATTCAATGTTTGCATGAAACTGATCCTAAGGCAACTAGAAAGACAACTTAATAGTTGTGCACGGAACCTGTATTACGTGTTTGGATTTGTCGAGCGGACGAGTAGCTTCCCCACCAGTGCATTCAATGTACTGATAATCCACCAGTTTGTATGCAGGGTGCGGGAGAACCTCGTTCGGTGCGGACGCCTCCTTCGTGCGTGCTAAGGCCAGGAGTTCCCTCTGAAGCCTTGCAACGGTGCGTCCGGGACTGAAGCTCATATACAAGACATAAGTTGTGAACATCGCCTGACCATCGCCTGTATATTTATTCCACAGTTGTAGCCACTTGGCATGCTTTTACTGTTTCAGAGAGAGAGGCTTGAGCGACTTGTAATCTCGGCTATACGCCGCCTGTAACACTTGTTCATATCAATAAAGAGATTATTTTACTTTGTTTCAATGCTTCCGCTATATTGTCGACTCAGTGAACCTGTTACCGATCGCTATGCGTTCCTAAACTCCGCTGCACTCGGACAATCTGTACGACTCTGTGGCTTAGAACTCTTGCCGCCAGCCAATGAACCATGGCCTTGCACGGGCGTGGATCACGCTCGTGCGGCATCACGCCCGGATGGGTTAAGCGATCGTTCCGCGGGAGCGCTGGCGAGGGTGATTCCCGCCTAGCGGGAACGGCCGATTTGCCTGCGGGAGATCGGGGCGTAACAAGTTGGTATCAGAGCCTGGCTTCTACGCCTTTGGACTTCGATTCGATATCTCTGTTTCGAAAGCTCGTTCGTGGGTTATGTGCACGCTCTCTCTCAATTCCTCGATGGGATATTCCAACAATAAGTCTAAATACTTTCAAAATGCGTTTTGAATGATATTCTTGCTTGTCTGATTGTATGCTGCGAGTGGCCTTTGTGCCAACCTGTGCGAACCCTTGAGAGTATCGCTAGTAGCTTGTCCGATTTTCACTAACCCTAAGTTTGGTTGAATGCATCTATTCGAGGAACGCCTTGAACTAGTGCACCATCCAAGACTTAAGAAAAGGTGAAACTCGAGTGCTGAGACTTCGCTATCACTAAGCTGGTTGACGTGTTCACACTAGAAATGCATGTCGAAGGTGCGCACGATCCAGTCTAAGCGGTATGCTGATTTCGAAGCTTGTGCAAGTGAATATCCAAATGAACAAGTACAACGACTTGTCTAGGATTGCCTCAACCCTAGATTTCTGCTTGTCCTTAGTAAGTCTCGAGGACGAGACTTTTTCTAAGTTGGGTAGGATGTAACACCCTGTTCCGCTCAAGCGGACTGCCGTCTCAATCGGCAATCGTGCAGCTGTCCCGACCTGCTTTGCCTCGATCAAGAAGCAAAGGATATCCAGACTTGTCCCTACAGGAATCCGGCTTGGACTTTCAGAGGCTCGCTCAGACGTATCGCTCTACCGAGGCGAATCATCGCTAAGGTGGGTGGCTACGGTGAACTTGTCTTTGCTTAGCCAACACACATAAAATCTGGAATATTCATGCTAGTCGCTAGGTGATTCACCCCCTGCATGCTAATAAATCCAACGCACCTAGCTAAGGGAATAATCCCAACTCATATTTCTTGCTAAAACATGGAAAAAGGAAATACTACTTATATTCAGACCCTCGCATGCTAAGTCCCTTAACGGTTTCATCTCTCGGACTACCTTCGGGCCCGAGCAACGTGCCTGCTTATGTTCCTTAGAAATGCATGCTTGTCTGCTTGATTGTTACCGTGTTTTCATCCAAACCCCGGGAGACTACTACGTAGTCGTTCCGTGCCTGAACTAACCTGCAAGTATTCGGGACCGCTAGGTCACCAAGGCAATCTCCGCCCTAGGAGAATTGCATCAAGGCAAAAGACAGTCACTGAACAACGAAACAGGCAAAGCATCTTGTCTTGTACTATTGTTGCCTCAACAGCTTGCCTCTTGTCTTGTACTCTTGTCTTGTACTCTTGTCTTGTACTCTTGTTGCCCCAACCAAGGCCCCGTTCGATCATGGACAACCAGTGCACAGGGTAACGGTCTCGCGGGCGATGCTGGGGCACTGGCATCGACCCGGTCCGGGCGAGACATATTGTTCTTAGTCTCTTGTTCGGCGGAATGGCTTGCAGCGCCTCTTGTTCTTTGTTGCAAAGCATTCTCGTCAAAGACTAAATAGTCTCTTGTTCGGCGGAATGGCTTACAGCGCCCCTTGTTCTTTGTTGCAACCCATCTCGTCAAAGACTATACCGTCCATAATGGCATACGCCAGTGATCGCCTTGTAATGAACTTGTTGCATGCTTGCTTGTAAACGAAAGATAAATAATTCATCCTCGCTTAGCGGCTATCCGCGTGCGAGGCACTGTATCGCATCAAGAGCAACTAAATACCTGAACGATCTTGAAATAAATACTCTTGTTTGCATATGTTTGCCTCCTGAATGTTTATACATGCCTCTGCTCGAATTTATACTGTTTGCCTCAATGTTTGCCTTGGACAGGGAAGGAGATGGTAAGTTGGTAAGTCTCGCCGTGTTTCCTCTAACATCGCACGGCGCACTGCCCGACACGTTAGGCTATTCAATGTTTGCATGAAACTGATCCTAAGGCAACTAGAAAGACAACTTAATAGTTGTGCACGGAACCTGTATTACGTGTTTGGATTTGTCGAGCGGGCGAGTAGCTTCCCCACCAGTGCATTCAATGTACTGATAATCCACCAGTTTGTATGCAGGGTACGGGAGAACCTCGTTCAGTGCGGACGCCTCCTTCGTGCGTGCTAAGGCCAGGAGTTCCCTCTGAAGCCTTGCAACGGTGCGTCCGGGACTGAAGCGCATATACAAGACATAAGTTGTGAACATCGCCTGACCATCGCCTGTATATTTATTCCACAGTTGTAGCCACTTGGCATGCTTTTACTGTTTCAGAGAGAGAGGCTTGAGCGACTTGTAATCTCGGCTATACGCCGCCTGTAACACTTGTTCATATCAATAAAGAGATTACTTTACTTTGTTTCAATGCTTCCGCTATATTGTCGACTCAGTGAACCTGTTACCGATCGCTATGCGTTCCTAAACTCCGCTGCACTCGGACAATCTGTGCGACTCTGTGGCTTAGAACTCTTGCCGCCAGCCAATGAACCATGGCCTTGCACGGGCGTGGATCACGCTCGTGCGGCATCACGCCCGGATGGGTTAAGCGATCGTTCCGCGGGAGCGCTGGCGAGGGTGATTCCCGCCTAGCGGGAACGGCCGATTTGCCTGCGGGAGATCGGGGCGTGACAGGTTGGTATCAGAGCCTGGCTTCTACGCCTTTGGACTTTGATTCGATATCTCTGTTTCGAAAGCTCGTTCGTGGGTTATGTGCACGCTCTCTCTCAATGCCTCGATGGGATGTTCCAACAATAAGTCTAAATACTTTCAAAATGCATTTTGAATGATATTCTTGCTTGTCTGATTGTATGCTGCGAGTGGCCTTTGTGCCAACCTGTGCGAACCCTTGAGAGTATCGCTAGTAGCTTGTCCGATTTTCACTAACCCTAAGTTTGGTTGAATGCATCTATTCGAGGAACGCCTTGAACTAGTGCACCATCCAAGACTTAAGAAAAGGTGAAACTCGAGTGCTGAGACTTCGCTATCACTAAGCTGGTTGACGTGTTCACACTAGAAATGCATGTCGAAGGTGCGCACGATCCAGTCTAAGCGGTATGCTGATTTCGAAGCTTGTGCAAGTGAATATCCAAATGAACAAGTACAACGACTTGTCTAGGATTGCCTCAACCCTAGATTTCTGCTTGTCCTTAGTAAGTCTCGAGGACGAGACTTTTTCTAAGTTGGGTAGGATGTAACACCCTGTTCCGCTCAAGCGGACTGCCGTCTCAATCGGCAATCGTGCAGCTGTCCCGACCTGCTTTGCCTCGATCAAGAAGCAAAGGATATCCAGACTTGTCCCTACAGGAATCCGGCTTGGACTTTCAGAGGCTCGCTCAGACGTATCGCTCTACCGAGGCGAATCATCGCTAAGGTGGGTGGCTACGGTGAACTTGTCTTTGCTTAGCCAACACACATAAAATCTGGAATATTCATGCTAGTCGCTAGGTGATTCACCCCATGCATGCTAATAAATCCAACGCACCTAGCTAAGGGAATAATCCCAACTCATATTGCTTGCTAGAACATGGAAAAAGGAAATACTGCTTATATTCAGACCCTCGCATGCTAAGTCCCTTAACGGTTTCATCTCTCGGACTACCTTCGGGCCCGAGCAACGTGCCTGCTTATGTTCCTTAGAAACGCATGCTTGTCTGCTTGATTGTTACCGTGTTTTCATCCAAACCCCAGGAGACTACTACGTAGTCGTTCCGTGCCTGAACGAACCTGCAAGTATTCGGGACCGCTAGGTCACCAAGGCAATCTCCGCCCTAGGAGAATTGCATCAAGGCAAAAGACAGTCACTGAACAACGAAACAGGCAAAGCATCTTGTCTTGTACTATTGTTGCCTCAACAGCTTGCCTCTTGTCTTGTACTCTTGTTGCCCCAACCAAGGCCCCGTTCGATCATGGACAACCAGTGCACAGGGTAACGGTCTCGCGGGCGATGCTGGGGCACTGGCATCGACCCGGTCCGGGCGAGACATATTGTTCTTAGTCTCTTGTTCGGCGGAATGGCTTGCAGCGCCTCTTGTTCTTTGTTGCAAAGCATTCTCGTCAAAGACTAAATAGTCTCTTGTTCGGCGGAATGGCTTGCAGTGCCCCTTGTTCTTTGTTGCAACCCATCTCGTCAAAGACTATACCGTCCATAATGGCATACGCCAGTGATCGCCTTGTAATGAACTTGTTGCATGCTTGCTTGTAAACGAAAGATAAATAATTCATCCTCGCTTAGCGGCTATCCGCGTGCGAGGCACTGTATCGCATCAAGAGCAACTAAACACCTGAACGATCTTGAAATAAATACTCTTGTTTGCATATGCTTGCCTCCTGAATGTTTATACATGCCTCTGCTCGAATTTATACTGTTTGCCTCAATGTTTGCCTTGGACAGGGAAGGAGATGGTAAGTTGGTAAGTCTCACCGTGTTTCCTCTAACATCGCACGGCGCACTGCCCGACACGTTAGGCTATTCAATGTTTGCATAAAACTGATCCTAAGGCAACTAGAAAGACAACTTAATAGTTGTGCACGGAACCTGTATTACGTGTTTGGATTTGTCGAGCGGGCGAGTAGCTTCCCCACCAGTGCATTCAATGTACTGATAATCCACCAGTTTGTATGCAGGGTGCGGGAGAACCTCGTTCGGTGCGGACGCCTCCTTCGTGCGTGCTAAGGCCAGGAGTTTCCTCTGAAGCCTTGCAACGGTGCATCCGGGACTGAAGCTCATATACAAGACATAAGTTGTGAACATCGCCTGACCATCGCCTGTATATTCATTCCACAGTTGTAGCCACTTGGCATGCTTTTACTGTTTCAGAGAGAGAGGCTTGAGCGACTTGTAATCTCGGCTATACGCCGCCTGTAACACTTGTTCATATCAATAAAGAGATTACTTTACTTTGTTTCAATGCTTCCGCTATATTGTCGACTCAGTGAACCTGTTACCGATCGCTATGCGTTCCTAAACTCCGCTGCACTCGGACAATCTGTGCGACTCTGTGGCTTAGAACTCTTGCCGTCAGCCAATGAACCATGGCCTTGCACGGGCGTGGATCACGCTCGTGCGGCATCACGCCCGGATGGGTTAAGCGATCGTTCCGCGGGAGCGCTGGCGAGGGTGATTCCCGCCTAGCGGGAACGGCCGATTTGCCTGCGGGAGATCGGGGCGTGACAGGTTGGTATCAGAGCCTGGCTTCTACGCCTTTGGACTTCGATTCGATATCTCTGTTTCGAAAGCTCGTTCGTGGGTTATGTGCACGCTCTCTCTCAATGCCTCGATGGGATGTTCCAACAATAAGTCTAAATACTTTCAAAATGCATTTTGAATGATATTCTTGCTTGTCTGGTTGTATGCTGCGAGTGGCCTTTGTGCCAACCTGTGCGAACCCTTGAGAGTATCGCTAGTAGCTTGTCCGATTTTCACTAACCCTAAGTTTGGTTGAATGCATCTATTCGAGGAACGCCTTGAACTAGTGCACCATCCAAGACTTAAGAAAAGGTGAAACTCGAGTGCTGAGACTTCGCTATCACTAAGCTGGTTGACGTGTTCACACTAGAAATGCATGTCGAAGGTGCGCACGATCCAGTCTAAGCGGTATGCTGATTTCGAAGCTTGTGCAAGTGAATATCCAAATGAACAAGTACAACGACTTGTCTAGGATTGCCTCAACCCTAGATTTCTGCTTGTCCTTAGTAAGTCTCGAGGACGAGACTTTTTCTAAGTTGGGTAGGATGTAACACCCTGTTCCGCTCAAGCGGACTGCCGTCTCAATCGGCAATCGTGCAGCTGTCCCGACCTGCTTTGCCTCGATCAAGAAGCAAAGGATATCCAGACTTGTCCCTACAGGAATTCGGCTTGGACTTTCAGAGGCTCGCTCAGACGTATCGTTCTACCGAGGCGAATCATCGCTAAGGTGGGTGGCTACGGTGAACTTGTCTTTGCTTAGCCAACACACATAAAATCTGGAATATTCATGCTAGTCGCTAGGTGATTCACCCCCTGCATGCTAATAAATCCAACGCACCTAGCTAAGGGAATAATCCCAACTCATATTGCTTGCTAGAACATGGAAAAAGGAAATACTGCTTATATTCAGACCCTCGCATGCTAAGTCCCTTAACGGTTTCATCTCTCGGACTACCTTCGGGCCCGAGCAACGTGCCTGCTTATGTTCCTTAGAAACGCATGCTTGTCTGCTTGATTGTTACCGTGTTTTCATCCAAACCTCGGGAGACTACTACGTAGTCGTTCCGTGCCTGAACGAACCTGCAAGTATTCGGGACCGCTAGGTCACCAAGGCAATCTCCGCCCTAGGAGAATTGCATCAAGGCAAAAGACAGTCACTGAACAACGAAACAGGTAAAGCATCTTGTCTTGTACTATTGTTGCCTCAACAGCTTGCCTCTTGTCTTGTACTCTTGTCTTGTACTCTTGTCTTGTACTCTTGTTGCCCCAACCAAGGCCCCGTTCGATCATGGACAACCAGTGCACAGGGTAACGGTCTCGCGGGCGATGCTGGGGCACTGGCATCGACCCGGTCCGGGCGAGACATATTGTTCTTAGTCTCTTGTTCGGCGGAATGGCTTGCAGCGCCTCTTGTTCTTTGTTGCAAAGCATTCTCGTCAAAGACTAAATAGTCTCTTGTTCGGCGGAATGGCTTGCAGCGCCCCTTATTCTTTGTTGCAACCCATCTCGTCAAAGACTATACCGTCCATAATGGCATACACCAGTGATCGCCTTGTAATGAACTTGTTGCATGCTTGCTTGTAAACGAAAGATAAATAATTCATCCTCGCTTAGCGGCTATCCGCGTGCGAGGCACTGTATCGCATCAAGAGCAACTAAACACCTGAACGATCTTGAAATAAATACTCTTGTTTGCATATGCTTGCCTCCTGAATGTTTATACATGCCTCTGCTCGAATTTATACTGTTTGCCTCAATGTTTGCCTTGGACAGGGAAGGAGATGGTAAGTTGGTAAATCTCGCCGTGTTTCCTCTAACATCGCACGGCGCACTGCCCGACACGTTAGGCTATTCAATGTTTGCATGAAACTGATCCTAAGGCAACTAGAAAGACAACTTAATAGTTGTGCACGGAACCTGTATTACGTGTTTGGATTTGTCGAGCGGGCGAGTAGCTTCCCCACCAGTGCATTCAATGTACTGATAATCCACCAGTTTGTATGCAGGGTGCGGGAGAACCTCGTTCGGTACGGACGCCTCCTTCGTGCGTGCTAAGGCCAGGAGTTCCCTCTGAAGCCTTGCAACGGTGCATCCGGGACTGAAGCGCATATACAAGACATAAGTTGTGAACATCGCCTGACCATCGCCTGTATATTTATTCCACAGTTGTAGCCACTTGGCATGCTTTTACTGTTTCAGAGAGAGAGGCTTGAGCGACTTGTAATCTCGGCTATAAGCCGCCTGTAACACTTGTTCATATCAATAAAGAGATTACTTTACTTTGTTTCAATGCTTCTGCTATATTGTCGACTCAATGAACCTGTTACCGATCGCTATGCGTTCCTAAACTCCGCTGCACTCGGACAATCTGTGCGACTCTGTGGCTTAGAACTCTTGCCGCCAGCCAATGAACCATGGCCTTGCACGGGCGTGGATCACGCTCGTGCGGCATCACGCCCGGATGGGTTAAGCGATCGTTTCGCGGGAGCGCTGGCGAGGGTGATTCCCGCCTAGCGGGAACGGCCGATTTGCCTGCGGGAGATCGGGGCGTAACAGGTTGGTATCAGAGCCTGGCTTCTACGCCTTTGGACTTCGATTCGATATCTCTGTTTCGAAAGCTCGTTCGTGGGTTATGTGCACGCTCTCTCTCAATGCCTCGATGGGATGTTCCAACAATAAGTCTAAATACTTTCAAAATGCGTTTTGAATGATATTCTTGCTTGTCTGATTGTATGCTGCGAGTGGCCTTTGTGCCAACCTGTGCGAACCCTTGAGAGTATCGCTAGTAGCTTGTCCGATTTTCACTAACCCTAAGTTTGGTTGAATGCATCTATTCGAGGGACGCCTTAAACTAGTGCACCATCCAAGACTTAAGAAAAGGTGAAACTCGAGTGCTGAGACTTCGCTATCACTAAGCTGGTTGACGTGTTCACACTAGAAATGCATGTCGAAGGTGCGCACGATCCAGTCTAAGCGGTATGCTGATTTCGAAGCTTGTGCAAGTGAATATCCAAATGAACAAGTACAACGACTTGTCTAGGATTGCCTCAACCCTAGATTTCTGCTTGTCCTTAGTAAGTCTCGAGGACGAGACTTTTTCTAAGTTGGGTAGGATGTAACACCCTGTTCCGCTCAAGCGGACTGCCGTCTCAATCGGCAATCGTGCAGCTGTCCCGACCTGCTTTGCCTCGATCAAGAAGCAAAGGATATCCAGACTTGTCCCTACAGGAATTCGGCTTGGACTTTCAGAGGCTCGCTCAGACGTATCGTTCTACCGAGGCGAATCATCGCTAAGGTGGGTGGCTACGGTGAACTTGTCTTTGCTTAGCCAACACACATAAAATCTGGAATATTCATGCTAGTCGCTAGGTGATTCACCCCCTGCATGCTAATAAATCCAACGCACCTAGCTAAGGGAATAATCCCAACTCATATTGCTTGCTAGAACATGGAAAAAGGAAATACTGCTTATATTCAGACCCTCGCATGCTAAGTCCCTTAACGGTTTCATCTCTCGGACTACCTTCGGGCCCGAGCAACGTGCCTGCTTATGTTCCTTAGAAACGCATGCTTGTCTGCTTGATTGTTACCGTGTTTTCATCCAAACCTCGGGAGACTACTACGTAGTCGTTCCGTGCCTGAACGAACCTGCAAGTATTCGGGACCGCTAGGTCACCAAGGCAATCTCTGCCCTAGGAGAATTGCATCAAGGCAAAAGACAGTCACTGAACAATGAAACAGGTAAAGCATCTTGTCTTATACTATTGTTGCCTCAACAGCTTGCCTCTTGTCTTGTACTCTTGTCTTGTACTCTTGTCTTGTACTCTTGTTGCCCCAACCAAGGCCCCGTTCGATCATGGACAACCAGTGCACAGGGTAACGGTCTCGCGGGCGATGCTGGGGCACTGGCATCGACCCGGTCCGGGCGAGACATATTGTTCTTAGTCTCTTGTTCGGCGGAATGGCTTGCAGCGCCTCTTGTTCTTTGTTGCAAAGCATTCTCGTCAAAGACTAAATAGTCTCTTGTTCGGCGGAATGGCTTGCAGCGCCCCTTGTTCTTTGTTGCAACCCATCTCGTCAAAGACTATACCGTCCATAATGGCATACACCAGTGATCGCCTTGTAATGAACTTGTTGCATGCTTGCTTGTAAACGAAAGATAAATAATTCATCCTCGCTTAGCGGCTATCCGCGTGCGAGGCACTGTATCGCATCAAGAGCAACTAAACACCTGAACGATCTTGAAATAAATACTCTTGTTTGCATATGCTTGCCTCCTGAATGTTTATACATGCCTCTGCTCGAATTTATACTGTTTGCCTCAATGTTTGCCTTGGACAGGGAAGGAGATGGTAAGTTGGTAAATCTCGCCGTGTTTCCTCTAACATCGCACGGCGCACTGCCCGACACGTTAGGCTATTCAATGTTTGTATGAAACTGATCCTAAGGTAACTAGAAAGACAACTTAATAGTTGTGCACGGAACCTGTATTACGTGTTTGGATTTGTCGAGCGGGCGAGTAGCTTCCCCACCAGTGCATTCAATGTACTGATAATCCACTAGTTTGTATGCAGGGTGCGGGAGAACCTCGTTCGGTACGGACGCCTCCTTCGTGCGTGCTAAGGCCAGGAGTTCCCTCTGAAGCCTTGCAACGGTGCATCCGGGACTGAAGCGCATATACAAGACATAAGTTGTGAACATCGCCTGACCATCGCCTGTATATTTATTCCACAGTTGTAGCCACTTGGCATGCTTTTACTGTTTCAGAGAGAGAGGCTTGAGCGACTTGTAATCTCGGCTATAAGCCGCCTGTAACACTTGTTCATATCAATAAAGAGATTACTTTACTTTGTTTCAATGCTTCTGCTATATTGTCGACTCAGTGAACCTGTTACCGATCGCTATGCGTTCCTAAACTCCGCTGCACTCGGACAATCTGTGCGACTCTGTGGCTTAGAACTCTTGCCGCCAGCCAATGAACCATGGCCTTGCACGGGCGTGGATCACGCTCGTGCGACATCACGCCCGGATGGGTTAAGCGATCGTTTCGCGGGAGCGCTGGCGAGGGTGATTCCCGCCTAGCGGGAACGGCCGATTTGCCTGCGGGAGATCGGGGCGTAACAGGTTGGTATCAGAGCCTGGCTTCTACGCCTTTGGACTTCGATTCGATATCTCTGTTTCGAAAGCTCGTTCGTGGGTTATGTGCACGCTCTCTCTCAATGCCTCGATGGGATGTTCCAACAATAAGTCTAAATACTTTCAAAATGCGTTTTGAATGATATTCTTGCTTGTCTGATTGTATGCTGCGAGTGGCCTTTGTGCCAACCTGTGCGAACCCTTGAGAGTATCGCTAGTAGCTTATCCGATTTTCACTAACCCTAAGTTTGGTTGAATGCATCTATTCGAGGGACGCCTTGAACTAGTGCACCATCCAAGACTTAAGAAAAGGTGAAACTCGAGTGCTGAGACTTCGCTATCACTAAGCTGGTTGACGTGTTCACACTAGAAATGCATGTCGAAGGTGCGCACGATCCAGTCTAAGCGGTATGCTGATTTCGAAGCTTGTGCAAGTGAATATCCAAATGAACAAGTACAACGACTTGTCTAGGATTGCCTCAACCCTAGATTTCTGCTTGTCCTTAGTAAGTCTCGAGGATGAGACTTTTTCTAAGTTGGGTAGGATGTAACACCCTGTTCCGCTCAAGCGGACTGCCGTCTCAATCGGCAATCGTGCAGCTGTCCCGACCTGCTTTGCCTCGATCAAGAAGCAAAGGATATCCAGACTTGTCCCTACAGGAATTCGGCTTGGACTTTCAGAGGCTCGCTCAGACGTATCGCTCTACCGAGGCGAATCATCGCTAAGGTGGGTGGCTACGGTGAACTTGTCTTTGCTTAGCCAACACACATAAAATCTGGAATATTCATGCTAGTCGCTAGGTGATTCACCCCCTGCATGCTAATAAATCCAACGCACCTAGCTAAGGGAATAATCCCAACTCATATTGCTTGCTAGAACATGGAAAAAGGAAATACTGCTTATATTCAGACCCTCACATGCTAAGTCCCTTAACGGTTTCATCTCTCGGACTACCTTCGGGCCCGAGCAACGTGCCTGCTTATGTTCCTTAGAAATGCATGCTTGTCTGCTTGATTGTTACTGTGTTTTCATCCAAACCCCGGGAGACTACTACGTAGTCGTTCCGTGCCTGAACGAACCTGCAAGTATTCGGGACCGCTAGGTCACCAAGGCAATCTCCGCCCTAGGAGAATTGTATCTAGGCAAAAGACAGTCACTGAACAACGAAACAGGCAAAGCATCTTGTCTTGTACTATTGTTGCCTCAACAGCTTGCCTCTTGTCTTTTACTCTTGTCTTGTACTCTTGTCTTGTACTCTTGTTGCCCCAACCAAGGCCCCGTTCGATCATGGACAACCAGTGCACAGGGTAACGGTCTCGCGGGCGATGCTGGGGCACTGGCATCGACCCGGTCCGGGCGAGACATATTGTTCTTAGTCTCTTGTTCAGCGGAATGGCTTGCAGCGCCTCTTGTTCTTTGTTGCAAAGCATTCTCGTCAAAGACTAAATAGTCTCTTGTTCGGCGGAATGGCTTGCAGCGCCCCTTGTTCTTTGTTGCAACCCATCTCGTCAAAGACTATACCGTCCATAATGGCATACGCCAGTGATCGCCTTGTAATGAACTTGTTGCATGCTTGCTTGTAAACGAAAGATAAATAATTCATCCTCGCTTAGCGGCTATCCGCGTGCGAGGCACTGTATCGCATCAAGAGTAACTAAACACCTGAACGATCTTGAAATAAATACTCTTGTTTGCATATGCTTGCCTCCTGAATGTTTATACATGCCTCTGCTCGAATTTATACTGTTTGCCTCAATGTTTGCCTTGGACAGGGAAGGAGATGGTAAGTTGGTAAGTCTCGCCGTGTTTCCTCTAACATCGCACGGTGCACTGCCCGACACGTTAGGCTATTCAATGTTTGCATGAAACTGATCCTAAGGCAACTAGAAAGACAACTTAATAGTTGTGCACGGAACCTGTATTACGTGTTTGGATTTGTCGAGCGGGCGAGTAGCTTCCCCACCAGTGCATTCAATGTACTGATAATCCACCAGTTTGTATGCAGGGTACGGGAGAACCTCGTTCGGTGCGGACGCCTCCTTCGTGCGTGCTAAGGCCAGGAGTTCCCTCTGAAGCCTTGCAACGGTGCGTCCGGGACTGAAGCTCATATACAAGACATAAGTTGTGAACATCGCCTGACCATCACCTGTATATTCATTCCACAGTTGTAGCCACTTGGCATGCTTTTACTGTTTCAGAGAGAGAGGCTTGAGCGACTTGTAATCTCGGCTATACGCCGCCTGTAACACTTGTTCATATCAATAAAGAGATTACTTTACTTTGTTTTAATGCTTCCGCTATATTGTCGACTCAGTGAACCTGTTACCGATCGCTATGCGTTCCTAAACTCCGCTGCACTCGGACAATCTGTGCGACTCTGTGGCTTAGAACTCTTGCCGCCAGCCAATGAACCATGGCCTTGCACGGGCGTGGATCACGCTCGTGCGGCATCACGCCCGGATGGGTTAAGCGATCGTTCCGCGGGAGCGCTGGCGAGGGTGATTCCCGCCTAGCGGGAACGGCCGATTTGCCTGCGGGAGATCGGGGCGTGACAGGTTGGTATCAGAGCCTGGCTTCTACGCCTTTGGACTTCGATTCGATATCTCTGTTTCGAAAGCTCGTTCGTGGGTTATGTGCACGCTCTCTCTCAATGCCTCGATGGGATGTTCCAACAATAAGTCTAAATACTTTTAAAATGCATTTTGAATGATATTCTTGCTTGTCTGGTTGTATGCTGCGAGTGGCCTTTGTGCCAACCTGTGCGAACCCTTGAGAGTATCGCTAGTAGCTTGTCCGATTTTCACTAACCCTAAGTTTGGTTGAATGCATCTATTCGAGGGACGCCTTGAACTAGTGCACCATCCAAGACTTAAGAAAAGGTGAAACTCGAGTGCTGAGACTTCGCTATCACTAAGCTGGTTGACGTGTTCACACTAGAAATGCATGTCGAAGGTGCGCACGATCCAGTCTAAGCGGTATGCTGATTTCGAAGCTTGTGCAAGTGAATATCCAAATGAACAAGTACAACGACTTGTCTAGGATTGCCTCAACCCTAGATTTCTGCTTGTCCTTAGTAAGTCTCGAGGACGAGACTTTTTCTAAGTTGGGTAGGATGTAACACCCTGTTCCGCTCAAGCGGACTGCCGTCTCAATCGGCAATCGTGCAGCTGTCCCGACCTGCTTTGCCTCGATCAAGAAGCAAAGGATATCCAGACTTGTCCCTACAGGAATCCGGCTTGGACTTTCAGAGGCTCGCTCAGACGTATCGCTCTACCGAGGCGAATCATCGCTAAGGTTGGTGGCTACGGTGAACTTGTCTTTGCTTAGCCAACACACATAAAATCTGGAATATTCATGCTAGTCGCTAGGTGATTCACCCCCTGCATGCTAATAAATCCAACGCACCTAGCTAAGGGAATAATCCCAACTCATATTGCTTGCTAGAACATGGAAAAAGGAAATACTGCTTATATTCAGACCCTCGCATGCTAAGTCCCTTAACGGTTTCATCTCTCGGACTACCTTCGGGCCCGAGCAACGTGCCTGCTTATGTTCCTTAGAAACGCATGCTTGTCTGCTTGATTGTTACCGTGTTTTCATCCAAACCCCGGGAGACTACTACGTAGTCGTTCCGTGCCTGAACGAACCTGCAAGTATTCGGGACCGCTAGGTCACCAAGGCAATCTCCGCCCTAGGAGAATTGCATCAAGGCAAAAGACAGTCACTGAACAACGAAACAGGCAAAGCATCTTGTCTTGTACTATTGTTGCCTCAACAGCTTGCCTCTTGTCTTGTACTCTTGTCTTGTACTCTTGTCTTGTACTCTTGTTGCCCCAACCAAGGCCCCGTTCGATCATGGACAACCAGTGCACAGGGTAACGGTCTCGCGGGCGATGCTGGGGCACTGGCATCGACCCGGTCCGGGCGAGACATATTGTTCTTAGTCTCTTGTTCGGCGGAATGGCTTGCAGCGCCTCTTGTTCTTTGTTGCAAAGCATTCTCGTCAAAGACTAAATAGTCTCTTGTTCGGCGGAATGGCTTACAGCGCCCCTTGTTCTTTGTTGCAACCCATCTCGTCAAAGACTATACCGTCCATAATGGCATACGCCAGTGATCGCCTTGTAATGAACTTGTTGCATGCTTGCTTGTAAACGAAAGATAAATAATTCATCCTCGCTTAGCGGCTATCCGCGTGCGAGGCACTGTATCGCATCAAGAGCAACTAAACACCTGAACGATCTTGAAATAAATACTCTTGTTTGCATATGCTTGCCTCCTGAATGTTTATACATGCCTCTGCTCGAATTTATACTGTTTGCCTCAATGTTTGCCTTGGACAGGGAAGGAGATGGTAAGTTGGTAAGTCTCGCCGTGTTTCCTCTAACATCGCACGGCGCACTGCCCGACACGTTAGGCTATTCAATGTTTGCATGAAACTGATCCTAAGGCAACTAGAAAGACAACTTAATAGTTGTGCACGGAACCTGTATTACATGTTTGGATTTGTCGAACGGGCGAGTAGCTTCCCCACCAGTGCATTCAATGTACTGATAATCCACCAGTTTGTATGCAGGGTGCGGGAGAACCTCGTTCGGTGCGGACGCCTCCTTCGTGCGTGCTAAGGCCAGGAGTTCCCTCTGAAGCCTTGCAACGGTGCGTCCGGGACTGAAGCTCATATACAAGACATAAGTTGTGAACATCGCCTGACCATCGCCTGTATATTCATTCCACAGTTGTAGCCACTTGGCATGCTTTTACTGTTTCAGAGAGAGAGGCTTGAGCGACTTGTAATCTCGGCTATACGCCGCCTGTAACACTTGTTCATATCAATAAAGAGATTACTTTACTTTGTTTCAATGCTTCCGCTATATTGTCGACTCAGTGAACCTGTTACCGATCGCTATGCGTTCCTAAACTCCGCTGCACTCGGACAATCTGTGCGACTCTGTGGCTTAGAACTCTTGCCGCCAGCCAATGAACCATGGCCTTGCACGGGCGTGGATCACGCTCGTGCGGCATCACGCCCGGATGGGTTAAGCGATCGTTCCGCGGGAGCGCTGGCGAGGGTGATTCCCGCCTAGCGGGAACGGCCGATTTGCCTGCGGGAGATCGGGGCATGACAGGTTGGTATCAGAGCCTGGCTTCTACGCCTTTGAACTTCGATTCGATATCTCTGTTTCGAAAGCTCGTTCGTGGGTTATGTGCACGCTCTCTCTCAATGCCTCGATGGGATGTTCCAACAATAAGTCTAAATACTTTCAAAATGCGTTTTGAATGATATTCTTGCTTGTCTGGTTGTATGCTGCGAGTGGCCTTTGTGCCAACCTGTGCGAACCCTTGAGAGTATCGCTAGTAGCTTGTCCGATTTTCACTAACCCTAAGTTTGGTTGAATGCATCTATTCGAGGAACGCCTTGAACTAGTGCACCATCCAAGACTTAAGAAAAGGTGAAACTCGAGTGCTGAGACTTCGCTATCACTAAGCTGGTTGACGTGTTCACACTAGAAATGCATGTCGAAGGTGCGCACGATCCAGTCTAAGCGGTATGCTGATTTCGAAGCTTGTGCAAGTGAATATCCAAATGAACAAGTACAATGACTTGTCTAGGATTGCCTCAACCCTAGATTTCTGCTTGTCCTTAGTAAGTCTCGAGGACGAGACTTTTTCTAAGTTGGGTAGGATGTAACACCCTGTTCCGCTCAAGCGGACTGCCGTCTCAATCGGCAATCATGCAGCTGTCCCGACCTGCTTTGCCTCGATCAAGAAGCAAAGGATATCCAGACTTGTCCCTACAGGAATCCGGCTTGGACTTTCAGAGGCTCGCTCAGACGTATCGCTCTACCGAGGCGAATCATCGCTAAGGTGGGTGGCTACGGTGAACTTGTCTTTGCTTAGCCAACACACATAAAATCTGGAATATTCATGCTAGTCGCTAGGTGATTCACCCCCTGCATGCTAATAAATCCAACGCACCTAGCTAAGGGAATAATCCCAACTCATTTTGCTTGCTAGAACATGGAAAAAGGAAATACTGCTTATATTCAGACCCTCGCATGCTAAGTCCCTTAACGGTTTCATCTCTCGGACTACCTTCGGGCCCGAGCAACGTGCCTGCTTATGTTCCTTAGAAACGCATGCTTGTCTGCTTGATTGTTACCGTGTTTTCATCCAAACCCCGGGAGACTACTACGTAGTCGTTCCGTGCCTGAACGAACCTGCAAGTATTCGGGACCGCTAGGTCACCAAGGCAATCTCCGCCCTAGGAGAATTGCATCAAGGCAAAAGACAGTCACTGAACAACGAAACAGGCAAAGCATCTTGTCTTGTACTATTGTTGCCTCAACAGCTTGCCTCTTGTCTTGTACTCTTGTCTTGTACTCTTGTCTTGTACTCTTGTTGCCCCAACCAAGGCCCCGTTCGATCATGGACAACCAGTGCACAGGGTAACGGTCTCGCGGGGGATGCTGGGGCACTGGCATCGACCCGGTCCGGGCGAGACATATTGTTCTTAGTCTCTTGTTCGGCGGAATGGCTTGCAGCGCCTCTTGTTCTTTGTTGCAAAGCATTCTCGTCAAAGACTAAATAGTCTCTTGTTCGGCGGAATGGCTTGCAGCGCCCCTTGTTCTTTGTTGCAACCCATCTCGTCAAAGACTATACCGTCCATAATGGCATACGCCAGTGATCGCCTTGTAATGAACTTGTTGCATGCTTGCTTGTAAACGAAAGATAAATAATTCATCCTCGCTTAGCGGCTATCCGCGTGCGAGGCACTGTATCGCATCAAGAGCAACTAAACACCTGAACGATCTTGAAATAAATACTCTTGTTTGCATATGCTTGCCTCCTGAATGTTTATACATGCCTCTGCTCGAATTTATACTGTTTGCCTCAATGTTTGCCTTGGACAGGGAAGGAGATGGTAAGTTGGTAAGTCTCGCCGTGTTTCCTCTAACATCGCACGGCGCACTGCCCGACACGTTAGGCTATTCAATGTTTGCATGAAACTGATCCTAAGGCAACTAGAAAGACAACTTAATAGTTGTGCACGGAACCTGTATTACATGTTTGGATTTGTCGAGCGGGCGAGTAGCTTCCCCACCAGTGCATTCAATGTACTGATAATCCACCAGTTTGTATGCAGGGTGCGGGAGAACCTCGTTCGGTGCGGACGCCTCCTTCGTGCGTGCTAAGGCCAGGAGTTCCCTCTGAAGCCTTACAACGGTGCGTCCGGGACTGAAGCTCATATACAAGACATAAGTTGTGAACATCGCCTGACCATCGCCTGTATATTCATTCCACAGTTGTAGCCACTTGGCATGCTTTTACTGTTTCAGAGAGAGAGGCTTGAGCGACTTGTAATCTCGGCTATACGCCGCCTGTAACACTTGTTCATATCAATAAAGAGATTACTTTACTTTGTTTCAATGCTTCCGCTATATTGTCGACTCAGTGAACCTGTTACCGATCGCTATGCGATCCTAAACTCCGCTGCACTCGGACAATCTGTGTGACTCTGTGGCTTAGAACTCTTGCCGCCAGCCAATGAACCATGGCCTTGCACGGGCGTGGATCACGCTCGTGCGGCATCATGCCCGGATGGGTTAAGCGATCGTTCCGCGGGAGCGCTGGCGAGGGTGATTCCCGCCTAGCGGGAACGACCGATTTGCCTGCGGGAGATCGGGGCGTGACAGGTTGGTATCAGAGCCTGGCTTCTACGCCTTTGGACTTCGATTCGATATCTCTGTTTCGAAAGCTCGTTCGTGGGTTATGTGCACGCTCTTTCTCAATGCCTCGATGGGATGTTCCAACAATAAGTCTAAATACTTTCAAAATGCGTTTTGAATGATATTCTTGCTTGTCTGGTTGTATGCTGCGAGTGGCCTTTGTGCCAACCTGTGCGAACCCTTGAGAGTATCGCTAGTAGCTTGTCCGATTTTCACTAACCCTAAGTTTGGTTGAATGCATCTATTCGAGGGACGCCTTGAACTAGTGCACCATCCAAGACTTAAGAAAAGGTGAAACTCGAGTGCTGAGACTTCGCTATCACTAAGCTGGTTGACGTGTTCACACTAGAAATGCATGTCGAAGGTGCGCACGATCCAGTCTAAGCGGTATGCTAATTTCGAAGCTTGTGCAAGTGAATATCCAAATAAACAAGTACAACGACTTGTCTAGGATTGCCTCAACCCTAGATTTCTGCTTGTCCTTAGTAAGTCTCGAGGACGAGACTTTTTCTAAGTTGGGTAGGATGTAACACCCTGTTCCGCTCAAACGGACTGCCGTCTCAATCGGCAATCGTGCAGCTGTCCCGACCTGCTTTGCCTCGATCAAGAAGCAAAGGATATCCAGACTTGTCCCTACAGGAATCCGGCTTGGACTTTCAGAGGCTCGCTCAGACATATCGCTCTACCGAGGCGAATCATCGCTAAGGTGGATGGCTACGGTGAACTTGTCTTTGCTTAGCCAACACACATAAAATCTGGAATATTCATGCTAGTCGCTAGGTGATTCACCCCCTGCATGCTAATAAATCCAACGCACCTAGCTAAGGAAATAATCCCAACTCATATTGCTTGCTAGAACATGGAAAAAGAAAATACTGCTTATATTCAGACCCTCGCATGCTAAGTCCCTTAACGGTTTCATCTCTCGGACTACCTTCGGGCCCGAGCAACGTGCCTGCTTATGTTCCTTAGAAACGCATGCTTGTCTGCTTGATTGTTACCGTGTTTTCATCCAAACCCCGGGAGACTACTACGTAGTCGTTCCGTGCCTGAACGAACCTGCAAGTATTCGGGACCGCTAGGTCACCAAGGCAATCTCCGCCCTAGGAGAATTGCATCAAGGCAAAAGACAGTCACTGAACAACGAAACAGGCAAAGCATCTTGTCTTGTACTATTGTTGCCTCAACAGCTTGCCTCTTGTCTTGTACTCTTGTCTTGTACTCTTATCTTGTACTCTTGTTGCCCCAACCAAGGCCCCGTTCGATCATGGACAACCAGTGCACAGGGTAACGGTCTCGCGGGCGATGCTGGGGCACTGGCATCGACCCGGTCCGGGCGAGACATATTGTTCTTAGTCTCTTGTTCGGCGGAATGGCTTGCAGCGCCTCTTGTTCTTTGTTGCAAAGCATTCTCGTCAAAGACTAAATAGTCTCTTGTTCGGCGGAATGGCTTGCAGCGCCCCTTGTTCTTTGTTGCAACCCATCTCGTCAAAGACTATACCGTCCATAATGGCATACGCCAGTGATCGCCTTGTAATGAACTTGTTGCATGCTTGCTTATAAACGAAAGATAAATAATTCATCCTCGCTTAGCGGCTATCTGCGTGCGAGGCACTGTATCGCATCAAGAGCAACTAAACACCTGAACGATCTTAAAATAAATACTCTTGTTTGCATATGCTTGCCTCCTGAATGTTTATACATGCCTCTGCTCGAATTTATACTGTTTGCCTCAATGTTTGCCTTGGACAGGGAAGGAGATGGTAAGTTGGTAAGTCTCGCCGTGTTTCCTCTAACATCGCACGGCGCACTGCCCGACACGTTAGGCTATTCAATGTTTGCATGAAACTGATCCTAAGGCAACTAGAAAGACAACTTAATAGTTGTGCACGGAACCTGTATTACGTGTTTGGATTTGTCGAGCGGGCGAGTAGCTTCCCCACCAGTGCATTCAATGTACTGATAATCCACCAGTTTGTATGCAGGGTGCGGGAGAACCTCGTTCGGTGCGGACGCCTCCTTCGTGCGTGCTAAGGCCAGGAGTTCCCTCTGAAGCCTTGCAACGGTGCGTCCGGGACTGAAGCTCATATACAAGACATAAGTTGTGAACATCGCCTGACCATCGCCTGTATATTCATTCCACAGTTGTAGCCACTTGGCATGCTTTTACTGTTTCAGAGAGAGAGGCTTGAGCGACTTGTAATCTCGGCTATACGCCGCCTGTAACACTTGTTCATATCAATAAAGAGATTACTTTACTTTGTTTTAATGCTTCCGCTATATTGTCGACTCAGTGAACCTGTTACCGATCGCTATGCGTTCCTAAACTCCGCTGCACTCGGACAATCTGTGCGACTCTGTGGCTTAGAACTCTTGCCGCCAGCCAATGAACCATGGCCTTGCACGGGCATGGATCACGCTCGTGCGGCATCACGCCCGGATGGGTTAAGCGATCGTTCCGCGGGAGCGCTGGCGAGGGTGATTCCCGCCTAGCGGGAACGGCCGATTTGCCTGCGGGAGATCGGGGCGTGACAGGTTGGTATCAGAGCCTGGCTTCTACGCCTTTGGACTTTGATTCGATATCTCTGTTTCGAAAGCTCGTTCGTGGGTTATGTGCACGCTCTCTCTCAATGCCTCGATGGGATGTTCCAACAATAAGTCTAAATACTTTCAAAATGCGTTTTGAATGATATTCTTGCTTGTCTGGTTGTATGCTGCGAGTGGCCTTTGTGCCAACCTGTGCGAACCCTTGAGAGTATCGCTAGTAGCTTGTCCGATTTTTACTAACCCTAAGTTTGGTTGAATGCATCTATTCGAGGGACGCCTTGAACTAGTGCACCATCCAAGACTTAAGAAAAGGTGAAACTCGAGTGCTGAGACTTCGCTATCACTAAGCTGGTTGACGTGTTCACACTAGAAATGCATGTCGAATGTGCGCACGATCCAGTCTAAGCGGTATGCTGATTTCGAAGCTTGTGCAAGTGAATATCCAAATGAACAAGTACAATGACTTGTCTAGGATTGCCTCAACCCTAGATTTCTGCTTGTCCTTAGTAAGTCTCGAGGACGAGACTTTTTCTAAGTTGGGTAGGATGTAACACCCTGTTCCGCTCAAGCGGACTGCCGTCTCAATCGGCAATCGTGCAGCTGTCCCGACCTGCTTTGCCTCGATCAAGAAGCAAAGGATATCCAGACTTGTCCCTACAGGAATCCGGCTTGGACTTTCAGAGGCTCGCTCAGACGTATCGCTCTACCGAGGCGAATCATCGCTAAGGTGGGTGGCTACGGTGAACTTGTCTTTGCTTAGCCAACACACATAAAATCTGGAATATTCATGCTAGTCGCTAGGTGATTCACCCCCTGCATGCTAATAAATCCAACGCACCTAGCTAAGGGAATAATCCCAACTCATATTGCTTGCTAGAACATGGAAAAAGGAAATACTGCTTATATTCAGACCCTCGCATGCTAAGTCCCTTAACGGTTTCATCTCTCGGACTACCTTCGGGCCCGAGCAACGTGCCTGCTTATGTTCCTTAGAAACGCATGCTTGTCTGCTTGATTGTTACCGTGTTTTCATCCAAACCCCGGGAGACTACTACGTAGTCGTTCCGTGCCTGAACGAACCTGCAAGTATTTGGGACCGCTAGGTCACCAAGGCAATCTCCGCCCTAGGAGAATTGCATCAAGGCAAAAGACAGTCACTGAACAACAAAACAGGCAAAGCATCTTGTCTTGTACTATTGTTGCCTCAACAGCTTGCCTCTTGTCTTGTACTCTTGTCTTGTACTCTTGTCTTGTACTCTTGTTGCCCCAACCAAGGCCCCGTTCGATCATGGACAACCAGTGCACAGGGTAACGGTCTCGCGGGCGATGCTGGGGCACTGGCATCGACCCGGTCCGGGCGAGACATATTGTTCTTAGTCTCTTGTTCGGTGGAATGGCTTGCAGCGCCTTTTGTTCTTTGTTGCAAAGCATTCTCGTCAAAGACTAAATAGTCTCTTGTTCGACGGAATGGCTTGCAGCGCCTCTTGTTCTTTGTTGCAACCCATCTCGTCAAAGACTATACCATCCATAATGGCATACGCCAGTGATCGCCTTGTAATGAACTTGTTGCATGCTTGCTTGTAAACGAAAGATAAATAATTCATCCTCGCTTAGCGGCTATCCGCGTGCGAGGCACTATATTGCATCAAGAGCAACTAAACACCTGAACGATCTTGAAATAAATACTCTTGTTTGCATATGCTTGCCTCCTGAATGTTTATACATGCCTCTGCTCGAATTTATACTGTTTGCCTCAATGTTTGCCTTGGACAGGGAAGGAGATGGTAAGTTGGTAAGTCTCGCCGTGTTTCCTCTAACATCGCACGGCGCACTGCCCGACACGTTAGGCTATTCAATGTTTGCATGAAACTGATCCTAAGGCAACTAGAAAGACAACTTAATAGTTATGCACGGAACCTGTATTACGTGTTTGGATTTGTCGAGCGGGCGAGTAGCTTCCCCACCAGTGCATTCAATGTACTGATAATCCACCAGTTTGTATGCAGGGTGCGGGAGAACCTCGTTCGGTGCGGACGCCTCCTTCGTGCGTGCTAAGGCCAGGAGTTCCCTCTGAAGCCTTGCAACGGTGCGTCCGGGACTGAAGCGCATATACAAGACATAAGTTGTGAACATCGCCTGACCATCGCCTGTATATTCATTCCACAGTTGTAGCCACTTGGCATGCTTTTACTGTTTCAGAGAGAGAGGCTTGAGCGACTTGTAATCTCGGCTATACGCCGCCTGTAACACTTGTTCATATCAATAAAGAGATTACTTTACTTTGTTTCAATGCTTCCGCTATATTGTCGACTCAGTGAACCTGTTACCGATCACTATGCGTTCCTAAACTCCGCTGCACTCGGACAATCTGTGCGACTCTGTGGCTTAGAACTCTTGCCGCCAGCCAATGAACCATGGCCTTGCACGGGCGTGGATCACACTCGTGCGGCATCACGCCCGGATGGGTTAAGCGATCGTTCCACGGGAGCGCTGGCGGGGGTGATTCCCGCCTAGCGGGAACGGCCGATTTGCCTGCGGGAGATCGGGGCGTGACACATCGCGTCCTGTGGCGATCGCGAACCGCGATCCAAAAACAGGAAAAATAATGCCCCAATTCACCCCGGAACTGGGTACGCCCCGCCAAACGGGACGACTTGGTCGTGCGTGGTCTTCACAGATACGTGCGCGTCGTCGATACGGACGTTCAGGATTTCGCGGAAGCTGATTCGGGTGTGCGTGCACACCGGAATCAACGCGTATCCGCGGACATCGCCCCGTATTCACCTTTTCTGTATTTTACCCTAACTTTGTGTACACACATCGGATTGAAACGAAACTTGCGCCATCGGACTCGTAGTGATACGTTGGTCCTGTGACCCAAGTTTGGTTCGATTCTGAGAACGTTGACAAAATCGCGTGTCGTGGACCCCACAAGCCCCGCTCGACGGGCGATTTTGTGATCGGCTCATCGGAATTCAATTCTGAAAGTTCCGCTGGGTTCGTATTAGCGTTCCTGGCCTGTTGACACTAAGTTTGGTGAATTTGGAGACCGTTGACCCTGACACATTTTTCGGTGCAAAGCGGCCCCACATGCGGACCCCGTTTTGATCCGAAACTGCCGTTTTTGCCCTTGTCTCCAAATTGGACTCAAGGATAGGCGTTTCTAGCTGATTGATATTTTCTGGATCTGATGGTGATATTTATTTTAGCAACCGGATTACCGCCTGCAATTCCAGCTGAAGTCAGAGCCGCAATCAGAGCCGGAACCACACACAAGTGTACCTTGCCAAACCCTGCAGTCTGCTATTTATTTCCTTGGCTTAATTTAGCATCAGTGGGCAAGTAAATCTCGTCAATTCTCAGTAGTTCCTATGATAATATTTTGCTGGAGTTCTTGTGTAAATTCATATAAACTTGTTTTAACTGCTTAACTTAGGAAACGTGTGACGTACTTAGTGTCCGATCATAGTCGGGTGCCAACACCGTACGTGGTGTTGGGTACGTCATTTAGATATGGACATTCGATACCCTTACTCTTGGTACTTGTCCTATCAAGTACAAAAAAACCCAGGACACTTGACACTATTCATGAGACAGAGTCTTCCTGAGACATTCATGGTAATTCTGTATAGGATACAGGACTTGACATTGACATATGTTCCTAGAGAATTTATGACTTGTTGCATTAGCTATGATCCCGCTTGACATAGACATGAGACGTTATGGTCATGATACGCGTGATTACATGGGGGTGGGGAGAGTTACACAGGCTACAGGTTGATTTTATATTATGCCGGCGTCGTAGTCTCCCATTGAGCTAGACAACTACATGATATCACTGCTACCGGCTCCCCGACACAGAGCTTGTAGCAGCTTCAGCCTGAGTTCTAGTGATGCTTTCAACTTACATTTATCACCTAGCTGGTTACGTAGTTTACCCTGCTGTTTCATTTAATTTTTGCACTGCTTATATTTTGGCTTGTATTATCTGTACCTTGTTATGGCCCCTGAGGACCTGGAATGGACTATGTCCCCAGGTATAACCGAAGAGAACCATCCAGAGATACACCGTACAGGAGCACTTTCAGGAGCTATACCAGGACCTGAGGACGAGCCAGCACCAGAGGACTTCTCCTGAGCAGTGACTGTATATAGTAAGTTATTTCTGTTTCTATTTCCAGTTCCTTTAATTCCTGTTTATTTGCTTTAGATGTATCAGACATAATCTCGGATTGTTCACCGAGATATTTATTGAGATTTGATAGTTAGTCTATTGCATTATTTCTGGCATTTAATCTGTGTTTATTCGGTGGATGAGATTAGAAATACCTGAGACTTGTAACATCTTACTGTTAGACTACAGCTTAAGCATGCCCTGATGGATCCATTAAATTGGGTTGTCCATCGGTGCGTGATGCTGGCCATTGCCACGTGTCCAGTCCCTCGGCATTTTGGGACTGGGGCGTGACACAGACCCTCCTCGTCGTCGACGACCTCGCCCCGCCTCCGGCCCTCTCCTTCTCCCTCTCCTCCAGCACCCGCCTCCGGCCTCCCCGACTCCAGCACAGCGAGCAGCAGCCGCCGTCCCCGGCGCCACCCCGCTCCGCCGTGCCTCCGCCCGGCTCGCCTCGGCTTCCCGGCCGCCTCCGGCCAGCACAGCGCCGCCCCAGCCCTCCTCCGGCCGGCCCCCGCCGCAGCAGACCCTAACCCTAGCTCTAATTCTTCCCCTGTGTCGGCGTGTCGGACACAACACGGACACAGTAAATTTTGGGTTTTCGGACCCTGTTCAGGTACGTCTAATTTCTCCTCGCTGCCCCATTTTCAATTCCGTCAATTGCGTTGCCAAGCCTGTATGACCCTCTCGGTGCCTGGGCAAACCGCTCGGGGCATCGCGTCCTGTGGTGATCGCACACCGCGATCCAAAAACAGGAAAAATAACGACCCGATTCACCCCGGAACTGGGTACGCCCCGCCAAACGGGACGACTTGGTTGCGCGCGGTCTTCACAGATACGTGCGCGTCGTTGATACGGACGTGTGGAATTTTGCAGAAGTCGATTCGGGTGTGCGTGCACACCGGGATCAACGCGTATCCGCGGACACCGCCCCATATCCGCCTTTTCTGAATCATGTCCTAACTTTCTGTACACACGTCGGATTGAAACGAAACTTGCGCCATCGGACTCGTAGCGATACGCTGGTCCTGTGACCCAAGTTTGGTTCGATTCTAAGAACGTTGACGAAATTGCGTGTCGTGGGCCCCACAGGCCCCACTCGAAGGGCAATTTTGTGATCGGCTCATCGGAATCCAATTCTGAAAGTTCCGTTGGGTTTGTATCTTCGTTCCTGACCTGTTGACACTAAGTTTGATAAATTTGGAGACTTTTGACCCTGACACATTTTTTGGTGCAAAGCAGGCCCACATGCGGACCCCGTTTTGACCCGAAATTGCCGTTGTGCCCTTGTCTCCAAATTGGACTCAAGGACAGGCGTTTCTAGCTATTTGATATCTTCTGAGCATGATGGTAATATTTATTTCAACATCTGGACACATTTCTGGAAATTTCCCCGAGACACAAAACCGTAGTGGGATCCAAACATCAGGCAAGTACCTGCACTTCAACTTTAATCTTTATATTGTGATAATTAATTCCTTGTTCTACTAGTACCATTGATGATTACAATTAGTGTTGGATTTGGAGTTCATGTCTTGCTTTTCGTGTCGGGTGGGAGAATACTAGGAGGCATGTAGTTTACCCTTCCCCCTGTCGTGACTGCTAGCTGTTGGTACGCGACTGTACCATCAGCCTTATTCCTGATTATTCCTGCCTGCTAGTCATCTATGACGGCCTTATTAGCCTTATAACCCCTACATGCCAACTATGTATTCTAAATACACAATTTTACACATGCATAGTTCTTGTTGTCTTGTTGTAGTTCCATTTTCTTGTCTCATTATATTCCTGTTTTACTCATGTCCCTGGTTTATAGCAATTAATCCTGTTTTACTTATATTCCTGATTTTTAGTGATTAATCCTTAGTTAATTTTACTACTTACTATGCATATTCTTAACATGATGCTTAGTCAGTTTTTTTTCTACTTGTCATAAATATTTAGTTTAATCTTGTTGTGTATTTGGTACTTTGCTCCTTTCCTGACTGGATCCGTTGATATTAGGCGATGATGATGACTATGCCCCCACCTTTTATGGCCCCTATGAGGTAGCAGATGATACTGTTGAGGAGCCTGTTCCTACTCAGGAGACTACTTTTGAGGAGTAGTCATCCAGTTAGCTAGTATTTTCTTTCAGCACAATACTCGGGTTTGTCCCCGATTTATCTTCTGGTTTTGTATTAACTGTGGATTTGGTTGTCACAAATTAAATATTATGAAATCTTAGCATTCCTATTTCCTGTGATTATCCTTGCTTGTTTATTCTTGTGGATGAGATAGATTTTAAATTACCTGGGAATATGATCTAGACAACGTACTACCGCCGACACTGCGGCGTAGGCTGGACGTACCCACGTACTCGTGCCCGAATATCCGGGTGCGGGTCATGACATTCTTGCCCTTTGGCAACTGCACCAGATCATAAGTAGAGTTGGCCTCCAAGGAACTCATCTCCTCTTGCATGGCCTCCATTCACTCATGCCAGTGTTCATCTTCCATAGCCTCTTCGAAACTTTCGGGTTCTCCCCTGTCAGTCAGTAGCACATACTCACCCGGTGAATATCACGTAGATGGTCGATGCTCTATATCGCTCCTTCTCAACGGAACCACTGGTGCTGGCTGTATATCTACAGTATCCTCCCCTCCAGGAACTGCCTCCTCGGCATGCTCATCTTTCTGAGGGTCACCCTGACCACCATCAGCAAGCTGATGATCAAGGTTGGGAGCAATTCCATGTACTGACTCCCCCATAACTGGATCCTCTACGATATCCTCTGGAAACTGCTCGAAGCAAAATGACTCTAACTCAGGCAATTCCTCAGCCTCAGAAGGCATCTCAGAATCATGAGTGTTGGTCATGGTCTGATCCTCGACGAAAAACACGTCCCTGCTTCTGTAGAGCTTTCTTTCCACTGGATCGTAGAGTCTATATCCAAACCCACCTCTACCGTAGCCGACAAAGACGCACTGCCTCGTCTTTGGCTCAAGTTTGGATCTCTCGTCCTTCGGTACATGCACGAAGGTCTTACAACTAAACACTCGCAGGTGATTATATGACGGTTGTTTGTCGTACCATACTTTGTCAGGCACATTACCCTGAAAAGGAGCACTAGGAGATAAAATAATAACATAAGCTGTTGTGTAAAGTGCCTCACCCCAATTGCTGTCTAGCAAGTTTGCTTCTGACAGCAAACACCGCACCATCTCCATTAGCGTCATGTTCATCCACTCTGCTACACCGTTGAGCTGCGGTATCTTTTATGGAGTCTTCTGGTGTCGTATCCCTTGCTCTTTGCAATAAGCATCAAAGGGACCGATATACTCACCGCCATTGTCCAACAGAACACAAAGCAGCTTCTTGCCTGTTTCCCTTTCAACAGAGGCATGAAACTCCTTGAAAGTGGGCAGCACCTGATCCTTGGTTTTTAAGGTATAGAACCAAACTTTTCTGGAACAGTCATCAATAAATGTTACAAAATAAGAAGCACCACCAATAAATTTTACCTTTATATGACCGCAGACATCCGAGTGAATCAACTCGAGCAACGTCGGCTTCCTTGAACTTGAGTGACTTTGAAAAGACACCCTCTTTTACTTTCTCGCTAAACAGTGCGTGCACTTCTCCAACTTTGTAGACTTTAGCCCTGGAATCACCTTCCTGTTCACCAAGTATCTCATCCCCTTCTCATTGATATGGATGAGCAGCTGGTGCCACAACTCAGTAGATGCATCAGTAGCTGCGTTAACCTCTTGTGCCCCATGTGCGCTCCCTTCCATATAGTAGAGTCCGGACATCTTGCTTTCCTCTGGCAATGACCATCGAACATCTGGAAAGCTTCCACTGATTGTTCCCGAAGAGATTGAAGAAACCCTTGTCATCCAACCTTCCAACCGACACCAGGGTAAAACGGATATCAGGGACATGACGAACATCTTTGAGAACAAGAACTGCACATGTCTTTGTCCTCAAATGCACATCTCCAATGGCAACCGCCTTTGACACATCTCCATTGCCCATCTTCAACACTCCACAGTTGCATGTTGCGTACGTAGCAAATAGTGTCCTATTGTGAGATACGTGCGCTGAAGCACCTGAGTCCAACAGCCAAGAGTTGTCATTGCAGGCGAGGTTCACGTCGCCTCCATGTGTCGAGGTCGCTGCTGTAGTGTTCTCACTTTGCTTCCTTTTGTCGTCATTCTTCTCTCTCTTCCAAGCAAAACAGTTCTGCTTGATGTGGTCCTTCTTGCCATAATGGTAACACTCCGAGTCCTCGTACCTACCCTTGGACCTTCCCCTGTTTTGTCTCTGCCACCGTCTGGACCCCTGCTTTTATCCCTTCCGTGGCTCTCTGAAACAAGCGCCTCTGAGTGAGATATGGATGAAGTGCCCTGAGAACGTCTTCGCATCTCTTCATTTAGTATCCTGCTCTTGGCAAACTCCAGACTGACTACGCCTTCCGGAGCAGAAGCGATCATAGACACTCGTACGGTCTCCCACGAGTCTGGCAATGTACACAGCAGCCATAGTCCCTGAACCTCGTCGTCGAACTTGACTCCCATCAGGATAGCTGGTCAACCACGTCCTGCAACTCACTCAAGTGATCCGTAATAGACGTCCCATCTTTGTACCACAGACCCATCATCATCCGGATCAGGAACAATTTATTTACTCTAGTCTTCTTCGCATACAAATATTCCAGTTTATCCCACAGTGTCCTCGCGTGCTCAATACTGGCAACGTCGTTGTACACGCTCTTGTCAACGAACTCCTGACACCCTTCTGAAATTCCAGAACCTGGCTTACCACTTTGTTGGGAACGAAAGTGCAAAAATTGTTTCCCAAACCAAAGAGTACCTGTGAGAGAACCGAGCAAAATGCACAAACCAAAAAACGTCAAACACAAATCGCAGACACAGACATTTTTGACGTAGAAAACCTTTGCGGGAATAATCACGGGACGATCGGAGTCCAACCCTGAAAAGCCTCCACTAATGGAATAAGAAATACACTAACTCCTTACAAGCTTCTCACCGATCCAAACGGATCACCACAACGCTTTTGGAACATAAAATAGATTATAATCACGAAGAAGAAAGACAACGAAAAATACCCGAAACTGATCTCCTTTTTCAAAACGGCCTCCAATCCTTCTTTCTCCTCTCCAATGTTGCAATGACACTCTTGTCTCATTTTCTTTCCTTGTTGCTATATATTTTTATATTTTTTTAGAGAGAAATTTATTTTAGGGCTAGGAGACACCTATTTATAGCCTCAAACCAACAACTAGCATTCCTATTATAGATAGGAATATCCAATCCAAATCCAAATCCAAATTCATTGACATATTCCTATTATATGTAGGAATATCCAATCAAAATTCATTTAGATATTCCTATTATATTTAGGAATATTCAATCCAAATAAATTGAGGTATTCCTATTATACGTAGAAATACTCAATCCTACTCCAGGGTATTTTTCACATAGGTTGAGAACCCCACCCACTCCACGTGCATTGCACGTGCGTAAAAAAATATTATAAAAATTAACATAGATTTATTATAAAAAATCTTATTCCTAGTAATTGAACTCAAACAATGAATAATAATGCCTCCAACCTTAACCATTTGATTTAGAATTATTTAGTTATAAATATATCATATTAGGTAGTTAAATGTTTGATTATTTTAAAAAAATAAATAAATAATGGAGTATTTAAATAGTTATTCAGTTATCTTCTTAATTTTGTTCATAAACTGTATTATAATAGTAGAGATTTATAATACCAAATGTAGATATTCTATATTTCCAGTAATACTATGTATTCTACCAAATAAATAAATTGAAGTACCAATGGATATGACAGACAAAAAATAATTTTTCTAGAACTATAAATTTCTTGGTAATCTGCCTACCGGATGGCCCTTAAGTTAGAAACCATTGAGGGTTTGTGAAAGGGTGGTGCTATGCCTACAACCTTATGCTTATAATTTTCTTACAACCGCCACATGGCGTCCACGTGACGGCTGTCCATTGGAGGAGGGGGAAGAGGGGGGACCTGGTGACTGTCCGGATGGTCATCATATGACCGAAATGTCACGTGACGGTCGTTCATTGGAGAAGAGATGGAACTGAGGGTGGCCCACATAGCGGGGGTGAGAGGGTTGTAAGAGGTTGTAAGCATTTGGTAGTAAACTTGGCATTATTGTTTGTGAAAACAAACACACAAGGGTCTATCAGACCAAATTCCAAGCTTGAGTTGTGAACATGCACCAAGTTATGGAATCAAAATTGACCCAAACAACCAAACCCGGCGGTACTTGCAAACACAGAGTCAAAGCGAGATTGGAACCTGTAAAATCCGTGGAATTGTGACGTGTTGGTTATCATGGGAAGACTTCCGTGGAGATTGATATTGTTCAATTTTTTTTTTAAAACTTAATTCCTAATCCGATAGAAATGTCATATTAAAAAAAAATTAAATTTGATGAGTGTCTTCCAAAAAAAAGGTTTGAAAGAGTGGCAATCATTTTAATGTTAGAACTAAGAGTGAGCATCGGTTCGGTTCAAAACCGAACCGAATAAGAAAAATCGAATTCGACCGAAAATCGAATAAGCAAAATTAAAATCGAACCGAATTAGACCAAACCAAACCAAATCGAACTGAATTAAATCGGTTCGATTTTCGGTTTATTCTATTTTTCAGTTTTTCGATTTTTTTGTGATTTTTTTTGTTAATATATATTATATAATTCAAATAAAGGAAATGGCATCAACCTTTTTATATATATATATATATATATATATATATATGTATATATATATATATAAACTATATTTTTTTATTTGATTTTGATCCGAAATCCAAAACCAAAACCAAAAAAAATTTAGTATTTTCAAAGCCAAATAATGCTCACCTCTAGTTAGAATAGACTCCACGTTGGCTTTCAAAAAGCCAAAAAATATATTTTATATTTAGATTAATAAAAAGTAGGTGTAGGTTTACATATACCCAATAATAAAATTATATGTCAAATAGAAAGTGTATTCAAATCCTTCACTCTACCATCTTCATCTTCATCTCCATCTCTATCTCTATCATTATAATGTGGCTTTTAAAAGAGGTCAAAAATAAGTATCACCGGATGTATATCCATTCACGAACATTTTTTTTAATTCTTATAATTACTTAACCATGTATCTTTATATATATATATATATATATATATATATATATATATATATATATATATATATATATATAATGCGGCTTGGAAACGGCTCAAAAATGAGTCATCCAAGCCGTATGTATATCATCAGCCATTTTATTAAAAATAAATTACGATAAAAAAACTAACTTTCTCTCATCTCTTTCGCACAAATAAATATATTTAAAACTATTTAAAAACTAAATTTGAAAATTAATTCAAAAAAAGTCACAAATATTTAAATTGTTTAACAAATTTTAATTTAAATATTTGAAGCATTTTTTAATAATATTATAAAAATATTTAGTTGCACGTGAATTTACTACTATAATATAAAGCGGCTTTTAAACAGCTCAAAAGTGAGTCGTCTAAGTCCTAAGTAAATACTTAACCAATTAAATTTTAAAAAATAATTACGGGAGATAAATAAGACCTTAAACCAACTTCCATCTTATCCATCAAAATTGTTAATAAATACTCAACTAGTTAAAAAAAATAAAATAACGGAGATTAAAAAAAAATTCTAAAACTAACTTTATTTTCATCATCCGTAACCTACTCTTTTCTTCCATAATAAAATATAATTAAAATATTTTAAATATTTAAACTATTTTACAATAATATAAAAAAATTATTTACGTGCAACGCACGTGCATTTACTGGTTCCATAATATAAAGTGGCTTCTAGACGGCTCAAAAGCGAGCATTCTAAGCTGTGAGTAAATACCCAACAAATTAAATTTAAAAGAAAATTATGTGAGATAAATAAGACATTAAACAAACTTCTATCTTATCCATTTAATAAATACTTAACCAATTAATTAACAAAAGAAAAACATAACGGGAGATTCAAAAAATCTAAAGCCGACTCTCTTCTCATCATCAGCAACTTACTCTTTTCTTTCATAATAAATTATAATTAAAATATTTTAAACATTTAAAATATTTTACAATAATATATAATAAAAAAATCTTTTACGTGCAACACATTTGCATTTACTCGAATAATGAGGCTTATAAACGATTCAAAAATGAGCCGTCTATGCCATATGTATATCATCAATTATTAATTTAAAAAATTTAAAAATTTATTTAACTGCCGTAGTTCTCTATTACGTAGTTGAGAAAAAAAAACTAAGATCGTGCTAATTAACTGAACATATAACAAATCCTAATTAACTGAACATATAACAAATCCTAAAATATATTCAAATTTTAAATTTAATCTCAACTAACTAAATAATATTATCTAACTAATTACATGCCCAAAATTCTAAAATAATATTTTTAATAAATCATAATTAAAATATTTTTAAATTATATTTAAAATATTCTAGCAGAATTTAAATTTCTATCTAACTTTTTTTAATAATATCATAACTTTTTTTATACTTTTGTTAAGTGCAACGCACTTGAATATATATATATATATATATATATATATATATATATATATTTTTTTTTTGAAAAGAGGTAATTTTATTTATTCACTAACAAAACCTGCATCTAAATTATGCAGACGTCCTTACATTTCTCACAGACTCTCTCAAATATTTGATTATTTCGCTCTTTCCATAAGTGCCAGACAGAAGTTGCCATCCGAATGGTAGCCTCCGTGCGCCAGCTCTTCCCTTTGCTATGATTCTTGATCATCTCCATAACCACCTCTCATTATTCCCGTGAACTGGAGCTTCGACCATTGGACTCCCATTATTGCCGGAAAAAATACTACAATCGAAGAATAAATGTTGTATACTCTCTGGTGCTTGTCCGCATAATACGCACTGTCCACTTGCAATATTCATACCGAATCTAATTAGTCTATCCATAGTCAGCAATCTTCCCATACTACCTTAGCCTTGTACAAACACATGCTTAGTTTATTTGCAACATGCTTACTCCAAATGAATTCCCAATTATTCAATTTAGGACCGCCCTCTCTTACTTGCTCATAGGCAATGCTAATTCCATGTAAGTTTGGGTCCGGCTACCTCCCTTACTGTCACCAGCCGACCCCTCGCTCACTTTTCCGGCCGGCATAAATCCGTCCAAGTTTGATACCACCTCTCAAAACAAAATCCGCACAATTCTTTTCAATTTTATGAATCACTTTTGTCGGTAACGTTATGACCTGGAGTCAAAAGAAGGCAATTGAGTTGATAACCGACCTCACCAACTCAATACGTCCTCCAAATGACAAAATTCTAGCCTGCCATCCCTCAGCTCTTCGTTGTGTATATTCCACCAAACTGCAGCACTTAGTCTCCTTAGCATAATTGACAGATAAGGGAAGCCCAAAATATTTGACCGGTAATTGTCCCCTCTCTATCTGTAGTCTATTCGCCCATGTCTCCTGGTCAGGGCATAACTTATTGAAATAGGCTCTGCTCTTCTCCCTGTTCAGCCATAGCCCCGCGCTCTTTCCAAACTCTCTCATGATCTTGATCATGGTATTGACCCCTCGGACCGTCAAGCCTAAAAACACTAATAAATCATCTGCATATATGAGGTGTGAGATGATTGGAGATACCGACGCATAAAGCGGCCGTATATCCTTATTTCTAACTGCAATGTCCACCAAACACGTGGAGTGCTCCATCACCATAGTAAACAGGTAAGGAGATAGTGGATCACCCTGTCTCAGACCACTGTTACTCTGGAAGAACCCATAAGGCTGGCCCTTAATTAGTACGGAAAAGGATGGAGTGGTAATACATTCCCTGATTATGTCCACCCACCAGCTATCAAAACTCATGGCTAGCATCATTCTGCATACAAATTCTCGATCTACCGTATCATAAGCCTTCTGTAGATCTAATTTCAAACATGCCTTCTTTCCTTCTTTCTTGTTGAAGTCCCGAATGAGCTCATGTGCCAACAAGTTGCTCTCTGCAATTGGTCGCCCCTCTATAAACGCCACATTATTTGGTGAAATCAGCTTTGGTAAGATATCCGCCATACTCCTGCACATAAGATTAGCAATTATTTTATATAGAAAATTAGCAATCCGTCTGTGGTCCGCCAATGACACTGCTCCTTCCTTTTTGGGGACTAATGTAAGGAAGGTACGATTTACTTCCTTCAGTAACCTCCCCTTGGTAAGGAAGTCGTCCACAATCCCCACAACCTCATGTTTTATCTTCTCCCGGCGTATTTTATAAAATTTGCTTGAGAACCCATCTGGCCCTGGAGATTTGTTCGGGTCCGCCTTCTTTATAATGTCTGAAACCTCCGCAATAGTAACCGGAGCTCGTAGCTTTGAGTTCCCCCTCCTTGTTACCACCCTCTTACAAATGATCTCCGACTGCGGCAAAACTTCTTCTCTATTCTGATTGAAGAGTGCCGAGTAAAATTGAACTGCTTCAGACTGAATGTACATAGGTGCTGTCATTCGATTTCCGTTGTTATCTATGAGTTGAGAAATATTATTCCTACGATGCCTAGTTCCAATTATGTTATAGAAAAACTTCGTACATCTGTCCCCCTCCTTTAACCATGAGCACTTGACCCTTTGAGCCAACTGAAGTTCTTCCTTCATCCACGAGTTTTCTTTCCTTGTCAGCCAAAGCTTCATTCTGGAGATCACTTTGAAGCTCCCCTGGTACACTAATCAACTCTTGTTGCTTGCCAAGTAACCTGGGTTTTGGTCGAGCCTTACTCCATGCCTTAAGTTTCTGTTCTATGCACTTCGGCCTCTGTACAAACTTAAATTGTTTATTTCCTTCCGTTGCCACCTTGAAGCCTCTGCCAACTGCCTCTTGATAACCCCCCCACCTGTGTCCAAGCGTTATTAAACCTACTATGGACGAGTGGTCACTTGTCCCGACGGCTAGGCCGACCGTAGTACTCGACGGCCAGGTAGCGAACCACCTATTATTTCCCAGAGCTCTATCCAGTTGGCATGCTATTCTTTTACGCGTGGCTCGATTATTCCAAGTCCAAACATGTCCCGATTTTTCTAAACAGCTGAGGCCTGACTGCAATAGACAATGTTGGAGAGTCCATTTTTGTTCACACATCAATACCATGGTGTTTGTTTGGCACTAATCTTTCCTCCTACTTTCTCGCCCCTATACGTCATCGCATTAAAGTCACCAACAAGCAAAAGGGGCGCTTGAACATGCGCATCTGCCACCACACTTATATGGATGATGTTCCTCCATAATTCTTTCCTTCGTCTTCGGTCATTGCTGCCATACACCGCCCCGTAGACGAACTTTAGTCCTCCTTTATTAGTGAACTGAATTGCGATCAGTTGCTATGGTAAATGGAGTACTTGACCGTTCCAAACACTAGTGTCCCACAAGACCCAAATATGGACCATATATATATATATATATATATACATATATGAAAAAAGGAATATGAATCATAGACTCATATTCTTATATGAACCAATGTACATGTGGACCAATAGAAATGAAATGTACTAGTGCACATGAGATATATAAATCAATTCCTATTGGTCCATATGTACATGACTCATATAGAAATATGAGCCTATGATTCATATCTCGTTTATATATATATATATATATATATATATATATATATATATATATATAAAACAAATCGATAACGAGTTCCTAAACCCAGTGATTGAGTTCCTAAACCCAGCATCTCTTTTACTCGTATCCTTCAAGCAGCGGCCCCTTCAAGAAGTGCCTAATCAAAATGCCTGACCCAGGAGTGAGAGATATATATATATATATATTCAAATATTTAATATTTTAATATAATTTATTTTTTTATGTAATATCTTATTAGTATCATAGATTTTTTTTATATAATTTTTAAATAAACATTTCTACTATTATAATGCGGTTTCTAGACAGCTCAAAAGTGAGTCGTCTAAACTGTACCGTAAGTAAATACTCAACCAATTAATAATTTAAAAATTTTAAAAAAATTTAACTACCTGTGTAGAAATATCTTAAAATTATTATAATTACCTAAACATATATTCAAATGTATATAAAGATATATATAACAAATAAAAATAAAAATATATTCAATGTTCAAAATATTTAAACAAATTTTTTATATCTAAACATATATTCTCAATTTTACAAAAAAAAACACATGCGCACGCACGCGCACGCACACACACACACACACACACATATATATATATATATAACAAATTTAAATTTAAATATATTCAAATCAAATTTAAATTATTTTAATATAATTAAAAAAAAATATTAAATTTTAAGAATATCAATGAATTTTATAAATCAAAAATTTCAATAAATATATATATAATAAATCTTAATTTATAAATATTTAAACTATTTTCAAGAATATAGTGCATTTACTTTAGTATATATGACAAATTTTAATTAAAATATTTTTAAATATTTAATCATATCATAATTAGGTTTTGGTCGTTTAAATCTAAAAACGGTTGTCCGTAGGTGGTAAGTTCCGCAAGAATTTGGATTAGTTCGAAAACCAAGATTGCCTTTCCATAAAAATATGCAGTCCTACTCCTAATATAGGTCGGTCAATGTGTCTAATAAATTTTAATTTATAAATATAAGATTTAAGCGTTCTTCTTTCTTTCTCTCTCTCTCTCTCTCTCTCTCTCTTCATGGAGTATGAAAGATCCTCTTGCGTTGCTTCTTTCCTTGGAGTGGTACACAATGCTTCAGCCGAGACTGCCCTCACCTTCCTCAACGTAAGTCTCTCCATCCCTTCTTCTCCATGTGCAGCTTCTTTCTTGCTGAGCATGCATGTATATGCACACATTATGCAGTTTATGCAACGTTACATGGGCACAGATTCGATACGACATATTTCAGACACGACAATACTGATTTGACACCTATTTTTGCTGCATGCTAGTGTATTTTGGATTGTCATCCGTGTCCCATACGGGACAGGATTTTTTTTTTTTTTTTGATACGACCGGATTAGAAACTAAGTTCCCAGGGAAGATTCTAACCGTGACCATCTTTAGGGGAGCCTACCATCGAACAGACCACGATCCCACGGACCATACGCGACATGACATAACATGAATTTTGGAGTGTCTAATTTTTTTTAGCGTATATATGTTGTTTCTGTCTCGTGCATTTTAATGGCTCCTCTAGATACTAGTCGTGCCAGTTTGTTCAATGTATATGCCTATGCCTTTTTTCCTCTTGATTTTAGTTCATGGAAGTGGTGGGCGGATTGATACATATTATTTATGCTTCGGATTTGATAGCACCCCTTCCTAACTGATTGGGAATTGGAGGTGATCAAACATAGTTGGCGGCCATGAAGAAAGAACAAATTGACAGCTAGAATTGGGGGGGAAAATGAACTAGGGTTTATTCATGGCCGCCTGAGCTCACGGAGGTTCGAGGCCAACTTCCAAACTGGGGCCCCCTTTTATATCTTAAAAAAACATTAAGAAAGTAGAAGTAAATTTTAAAAATATTGTTGCCACCAAGAATTGAATTAAGGACCTCTTGTGTATAAATCTAACATAAAAATCACTACACCACAGCTATTGTGTTAAGGGTGGCCCATGGTACATATTAGTTCTATCTTAAAAATAGAACCATGTTGGTGCTGGCCTTGGACCGTCGCCCAGCCTACCCTAGGCGAGGGCAGCCCCTGTTCATTAATTCAAGAACTGGAAAATGCTACAAGGAAAAGTAAAATGAAGAAGAAAAGTTACAATTCACACAGTGATCTCTCTCTTTACTCCCCTGCTTATTTCTAGCCAGGGCATTACAAGTGTACTTTGTTTAACTGTCTAACTAATCTATCACTAACTACTGCTAACTGTAACTACTAACTACTACTAACGGCCTTTTCACTGTATAACCTTTTTTTTTTCCTGATGTATGTATATGCACACTGTATTTTTACGCTATGTTATATGGGCACAGATTCGGCACAATATGTTTCAGACACGGTGACACAGATTCTTCCTCTCCGCTGCCATATTTTGTTGTGGGGTTACTTGACAGGAACTTTGATGCATCGTCTCACTTTCTTCAAGGAAAACACTCAAAGAATTTTTCAAAATATTTGTTAGCATTGTCAAAACAAAACAATTTTTTTTTCAAATTGAATTTCAATCATTTTAAGAAAATCTTTGACAATTTCAATAATTTTAAGACAACTTTGACAATTCTAGGGACTTATCACGAATTTTCTTTAAAAATACCTAATTATTATCTTTAAAAAGTGGCTAGTGAAAGTAATAAAATAACGAGGACCATTAAGAAGAAAACAAAAGGACTCCAAACATTAGAATGAATTAGATCAAAACATTCATCGACTTTCAACTTTATTTAAAGATGGAGAAATTCCAAGTGATTGATAAGGTGATAAATTCTTCAAATAAAAAATATATAGCCTCCAACTTCGATATCAGTCCTAATCTACTGTTTCTTTTGGAGATTCTGAAAGACACAATGAGTGAGAAAAAAAACGTTACTAAATAGTTCAAATAAGACTACTAACTGAAAGGAGAATGCGACACTTTAGGAACATGCAATGCAAAGCTAAGATTTAAATTATCTAGTTTAATATCTCATTTTCAACATATGATAGAAAGGAGAAGGCATGGTGAATTAGAATAATATTCCTTGTAAAAGAGAAGATAAGCACGCGCATTTCTTGTTTGATTTGGTAGAAATTATAAGGCTCTGCAAAAATAAAAGAAGTCTGAAAATATTTTTCTTGTTTGCTTTGGTAGAAATTTTGAGGAATTTATTTTGAAGCCAGGACATAAATTTTCTAAGCTCTTTAGATGAAATTGTACAAAGCCTTGAGTTCCTAATTGGTTCTTAGCAATTTGAAGTTTTCTTTGGTTTGTTAATTTAAAACAGGGCAATAGTCCAATACCTTCGCAGTTCCTTTTTTGGGTTTACATTGCTGCAAAGCCTTCATTATTAGTGGTTACTATTTATACTTACAAGAGTTTCACATTCTTGTTTCTACAGCTCACGGATTGGAAGCTCAACGACGCGATACAATTGTTCTACCTGGAGAATGAGGCTGCAGGAGCAGCACCATTTTATTCCTCTCAAGCACCATCTTATTCCGCTCTGCCTGCACCAATACGACCAACGTACGTTATGGCACTTAGCAGAAGTTAATTTATAACTAATCAGACTTTATAATACATGTTTTTTTCCTAATGTATGTACCATATCTTCTTCTTTTTTCTCGCAGAATATGGGATAGCGATGTTGCAGGAGAAAGCTCCCATGGACGGTCTAATAATGTTGCAGAACAAAGTTCTGTTGTGCATCAGTCTAATAATGTTGCAGAACAAAGTTCTGGTATGCATCAGTCTATGCGAGAGGAAGATGATTGTGAACCTGTCCCGGTAAAAGAGGAGAATCCTTATAGCGAAGAGGAGGATCCTTATAGCGATTCAGACAATGAAAGGTATTCTCTTTCTTTGTTTTTTTGTCTATTCTAACTTTTAACACATTAGAAGCTTTGCAAAGTAACTGCAGGAGTGGAATGTAAAGTTTATACTTATGCAAGATACCTTATGTCAAATAGCATAATCCGTTGAAAAAAATGCAAGACTTCCATTTTCTTCCTAGGTGTTCACCAGGTTATATAGTATGCAGAATGCTGTGAAGAATAGTTTTTTTTCTTATTTACTAACTTATAAACCAGAAGGCTACATTCTTATGACATAAAACATTTCATAATTCTAATGATAATACGTTTCCTAAAATTATATATATTGAGAATAATTATAATTCAGGATATGGATTGTTTAGATTGTTTTTTGTCATCTTTCAATAACCAGTCATCACCCAGTTAATGTATTTATTCATTCTCTATAGAATTCTAACTGTTGCGTCTCCCTTTAAATTTACAGTGAAGAGTCGTATTCAGCCTCCGATGATTTCTATGATGAAGCTTTAGATGCTTCTCAGGAACCGACACAACCCCATGATACTCTATCTTCCATGTATCGGCCTCCCTACTCCTTAATGTACTCTGGTTCCTTTGAGGAGGTATGCTAGAATCTCTATGTTTAATTCACAATAAAGGCTTTTCCTCGTCAAGATGGCGTCAAAATTATGATCATAGTATAAAATAAAATAAAAAATAAAAAATAAAAAAAACTTAAAGACATGTTTATCAAATGCAGGCAAAGACTGCGGCTTCCATTCAAAATCAGTGGTTGATAGTGAACTTGCAGTCAAATGACGAGTTTAACTCACATTTGGTATGGTTTCTGATAAACCTTGTATTATGTTGAAATGGAGATTATGTTTTTGACAATGTGCTAACTTCCTTTTATTTCCCTTACGAAGCTTAACAGGGATACATGGTCAAATCCACTTGTGGAGCAGATAATAAAGAGCAACTTATTTTTCTGGCAGGTTGTACTCTTTCTATTTCCCTTCTCTTTTTCTGTTTGAATGTTTTTAGTTTGAGACAGAAGGTGCAATTGCACTTCTTTTTGCTTAAGCGTATCTTGAAGGTCCCTAATGCTACTCTTAACAAATACCCTAAGCTTAAATACATTCTTATTCCTCACTGTGTATAAATTGATTCTTTACCGTAAGGGTTAAGTACTAGAAAGCAAGGTTCAAAGTATCGGTATCGGAATCGGTATCGGACCATTTCTATGAGTATAGGGATCGGCGGTATCGGTAGTATCGGCGGCTTCGGATCGGTGTATCGGATTTTTTGGTATCGGAAAACAAATAACTATTAATAAATTAGAAAATATATTTCATACATTTATGTATAATTTAAGTATTTTCAGTGTTGTTTCTTAGTATTTTTGAAATTGAATGAAATAGTAGTCACCTTTGTCGATTGATTTACATGCGATAGATAAGTTTTCCTCTTTTATATGCTTTTACAACCTTATTATGCTTTTACACCCTTACTAATTGGTCTTTTTCATTCAATTTCTTTGTCGAATTGACCGAAAAAGAGACCTCTATTGTCGGTATCGGTCAGTATTGGGTATCGGTCAGTATTGGGTATCGGTCTGTATCGGATCGGGACATGCCAAACTATATCGGTATCGGCCGTATCGGATCGGTATCGGCCGATACTGCAAACTATGCTAGAAAGTGCACTTGTATATCATGGTTGCTAATTTTGTGTATACTCTTTAACTTTTTAGGCTTACGATGATACTATCGAGGGAAAGAAGGTTGGTGCATACTACAATGTGGTATCGCTTCCAGCAGTTCTCATCATTGACTCGGTAACAGGACAGAAAATGCGTGCATGGAATGGCATGATTCAGCCAGATGTTTTACTTGAGGTAATTGGTCAAAATTTACGATTAGTTTTAGGCCTTCAGACTTTACGAAATCTAATTTAGTGCTGCAAAAGTCAATAGTTATTTGAATTTTTATATTGTTTTAAGTTTTACTTTCTCGTATTCAGGCTCTGACCTCTTATATGGATAGAGGCCCAAATGAATATCTTTATAGTCGTCCTCAAAAGCATTTAACAGAAACTGCAGAGGCTTCTAATCCAGGTATGCTAGACATCTTTAGCTGATTTCAGAGTATAAGCATTTGGTATTACATATTCTTATTTGTACATTTGATCAACATGTGAATTATTCCTATATTTCGCCTTCGTTATATTCATAGTCCGACTGGCATACATAATAAAGATGTCGCGAAGATATCCATGTTTTGAACTTTTTTCTTCTTGAACTATTTTTTTTTCCCTTCCGCTTGTTCATTTATTAACTTGACCAATATATTTATATATATAATGTTGCATCTGGTTTTAATATCCATAAGACAAATGAATCAAAGATATATGTATCTGCTAGAATTCCTTATTTTAACTCCCGTCTCTTGAATTGACACTACTCTTTGATACCTGTAAATATGACTTCTTATACTTCCTATTTGTTTCCGCCTTCAAAAGTTTCTTCTAGGCTCATTTTGCCAAAAGTTAAAACCTGGAATCAAACAACTATAGAGATTCTTAAAGATAGTCGTATGTCCGCCAGTCATGCACCACTTAGGGGACACGAAATTTGATACTTTAAACACTTCTATTTGGTTTCTATCTTGTATTCCATAAATTTGTGAAGCATTAGATATATATCAATGCTTAACTAACAGTATCTGTTCCTGAAATTAACATGACACCCGATGCTAAAAACTGTACAATATATGGAAGCAGTCTTATCTTTCACATATAATATAGAGATCATTCCTCATATTCATTATGGTGCTGTCTTTCATATGGTTATCAAGTTTGTTTTTGGTATATGTACAACCTAGAGAAAGAAGTATCCCCATTTCCGTGATGAATAATTAAAGCTTGCCCAATTTGTTGAACATACCTTATGTTTACAGATGAGTGTTGGTTAATCGTTATAAAATGAACAAATAGTTGAAACTATTTTAGGAATTGCAGTCCTAGCATTGTTAGTTTTCACATTTCAATTTTTTGTAGATTTAGCTCAGTATTGTTTACTTTAGTAGCTGTACTGATCTCTATTAATGTTAAACTTTCTTCTTCCATAGTAGATGAATCGAATAAAGATAAGGAAACAGAAGACACCAAAGAGGAAGATAAAAAACAGAACATTCTATCAATTGCAGAAGATAAACATGAAAATAAATTCGAATACCTTCCTCTTCCCGAAGAACAAAAATTCAATAAGGAAATCCACTTGAGGGTTGCAGTTCGTGTACCAGATGGTCGAAGATTGCAGAGGAACTTCCTTCGCAGTGAACCAGTTAAGGTAGGAAACACTTACCCAAGTAATAGTCTTTATGTTGCTCTATCCTGCAATGGTAATGTCATGTATCATGATTTATTTTGACGCGAATTGTTTTGCTGATTTTTCAGTTGTTGTGGTCATTTTGCTGCTTACATCTTGAAGAATCCGATGCCCAACGATCCTTCCACTTCAAACCACTCATTCCAGGTGCCGGATCAAAATGTCTTAACTACGAGGATAACTTAACTTTCGAGGAATCTGGCCTCTCTGGCTCAGTTATTGTTTTGTTGTGGAATTAAAGGATGTGATGTATTACTAAATGTCGAAGGAGAAAACTGTTCTTGGTTTGATTAAATTATATTTATTGGAGAATATATTGCCAAGTTTTGTGACAAAGTGTATTGGTAGAGAATAATTGCAAAGATTTGTATATTTGAGTTTCTATTGATTGGGTACTGCAAACTGGTCTAAAGAATCTAGGAATTAACCCAAATCTAGAAATTGAGTTAACAAGATTGAGTTTTTGGCTCATTCCTAGATTTTGACTAATTTCTTGTCAATTTCTATTTCGTTAACCTAACTAGTTCCTTGTATTTTTGTGCTTTTATTTGCTACTTTGTTGATCTACAAGGAATTGGCTCATATTTTATTCTTCCTATGGGTTTGATTACCTAAAATGAGGAATTAGACACAATTTCAAAAATATGGAATTAGTAGCTTTTTTTTATTTAATTCCAAAACCTGGTGTGCCAATTAGTTAATGGGTACTCAACCTTTGAGACCATATTTGGGTGTTCACATAATTGCATAAAATGTGGTTGAATTAGTCACGGTGAACCAAAAGTTGGTTGAATTCTTTGTCAAAACTAGTAAATTCACGTGCAAATAAATTTTTCTTCAGAAAATTTGTTGTACAGATAATATTTTTATATTAATTACCTAAAAGACAACTATTTTGTAAAAATTTGTAATCACGAAAGCTTTCGCCATATGGGATGATGAAAATTCAGCATATCATATTTTAATCTCTCTCATAACTCAGCAAATTATATTTTAATACATCATATCATATTTTTGCCAATAGAGTTGGCAAAAATTTGAACTTATTCATAGCAACTACGGTTTAACCGGTTTAAACCATGGGTGTGGGTGGTTTTCTGTCGGTATTTTTGTTTTGGGTTTGTTTTTTTTTTTTTTGGGATAGTTGGGTTTGGTTTTTTTTTTTTTGTACAGAAAATATTTTTTTTCCCTGAGAAATTTGTTGTACAGGAAATAATTTTTTTATTTGGTTTTTTTTTCTTTGTTATGGGTTTTTTTTGGTTTTTTTTTATTGTTTGGGTTTTCTTGTGTAGATTTGGTTTTGTTTTATTTGTTTTGTTTTATTTGATTTATTTTTGCAAAAAAAATTGCTATACCTATAATTTTTAAATAAATTAGGAAAAACGAAAAAAGTTTGAAACAGTAACAAAATAGTTCGCCAACTGAGTTAGCAAAATTCTCAAATTTATTTTTTGTTGGTAACGGTGTTTTCACCGATTTTGGGATAATTTTGAACCGATTGTTTATTTTTGAAACAATAACGGACCCTCATAATCGGTACTCTAAAAATACCTCATAACCGATACTCCCGCAATTGCCAAGCAGACCCTTAAAGTTTGTACAATAATCGAAAGTTAAATCGATCTTATTAAGATTAGTAAATTATTTATAAATAGATAATTTTATCATGAAAACAATAAAAAATATACACGAATATATTTTGCGATTATAAAATTATCGAAAGTAAAATTTGGAGGTCAAAACATCATTTTTTGCGATTCTAAAATTTTTCGAAGTCCGTCAAACGGTGAAACAGTTTATCCTATATTACTTTTTGTTACGGTCATTTTGGCACAAACTGAGCCTTGTTTCAATCTCTCAGTCAAAAGTCAAAAGTTATGATACTTTAAAGTTTAAAATTTTATACTTTTGCTTGTAACATGTGCGTCTTGCTTCGGATGAAATTTTTTTCTACATGAATTGTGTTACTCTCGTCGAACACATACAAATCGACCTATTGTTTGACGGAAAACGATTCCAAACAAATAGTTATGGCCATTCGAAGTCTGCTTGACGGCAGACGTAATATTCTTACGACAATTTTTTTTTAATTTTTTGATGTTCAATGATAGCATATTTTATTTTGGATGTTAAATTTCATTTTTTTCTAATTTATTTAAAAAAAATTATTCCTACAACAATTTATTTTTTTAAAACTAAACCTAAATAAAACTAAACAAAAGCACTCTTTTTTCCAAAAAGAAACCCAAAAAATCAACAAATCAACAAATAAAAAACATTAACAAAAAAAACCACTATCAGATTTTCACCAACTTGGTTGGCAAAAATTTGGCAAAAGCCAAATTTGACAAATATAAAAAAATTATTTCATATTTTCGCCATCCCAGATGACGAAAGCTTTCTTTACTTCAAATTTTTTAAAAATAGTTTTGTTTTTGTTAATTTATTTAAAAATATTTTCTGTACAACAAATTTTCTATTTTTTCTTCTGATATATATTAATATAAAATTATTTAAATATTTAAATATATTTCATTTAAAAATTATTATATATATTTTTATATTTTAATTATAATATGTTATATATTTGGTTATAATTTAATTCTAATTAGTTATAGATATATTTCTACCTTTCATAAAGAGTATTGAAAACGGTTAGCTACGTTATATTATCTAATTATAAACAACAAGCACTTGTAACTCATGTGATTAAGGTGTGAGGTATTCTTCTTTGTTGGCTGAGTTTGAATTCTTGTAGTGTTACTTATGACTTATTTATTTTTTTATGTAATATTAATTTTTTTAAAAATTAATAAATTGATGATATATATAGATGCGATTTAGACGGCTCACTTTTGAACAGTTTTGAAGCCTCATTATGGAAGATGAGGACCAAATCATTTTCGAACATCATAAAACTATTTGTCACACATTTAAATCTTTTCCAAGCTTCAACTTTTCTTCAGGTTAAGGTTACCAACCTGTAAGCACTTGCTAGACTTGATTGCCTCCTATAGGAAGGGAACTAATAATTCATTCTTTGAAAGAAGGTTATTGCTAAATCCAAGTCTCAAATTACCCAAACATATTTGAATTCTGAAATCAAATGAACTATAATTAGCTGTCCATTGTTGTCTCCCACTTAAGCATGTGACTCCTCACATAGATTTCCTACATTTATTGAATACGAACGGGGTTTTGTTACAAAAAATAGAGTCTGAAATTCTATATTTTCGGAAATTAATTATTTTATAATTATATTTGCTAAAAATTTATAATCTTATTTTTGGTGAATATTTAAAAAAAATTCTTAAAAAGATGAAAAAACTGGGAAAAAGAAGTTATGAACAAGCAAGCCCTTTTCGTGACGTCAATCCGAATCCAACCCGATAAATCATAAGCTCTAGATGCGCAACTCACATGCTCTCTTACCTTGCAGTTAAGAGGTGCAATTCGGCGGGTTGGTTCGGACTTGAACTCAATCCAAGTTCAACCCGATAAATCATAAGTCTAGTCCGAGTCCAAGTCTGATCTGACCTTGGGTTCAACCAGTGGCGTAGCCAGAATTTGGATACAGCGAGATCAAAATCTACTAGTAAATTTTTAATCAAAAAAAACATAAAAGAAAAAAATTGCATAAAGTAGTCATAAAATCTTATTTTCTATATCTAACCTTGATCGTATATTCTAATTTTCCTATTGTAGTTGTTCATTTTTTATCATTTAGTTCAAAATACCATTGTCATTAAAGTATACATTTCTAATACAATATAATCAGAACCTTAAACTTTAATGTAATTACAGTTAGGTCATACAAGACATTTTTGATCAATTTTGACCATTTGATCAAGAAGACTCAGTGCATCTTAAAATCGATACCCGAATCCTACAATTTTAATCATAAAACTTGTCATCATAGGACCTTATGATGATTAAATATTGTTTTTCCTTTCAAGGGAAAACAAGATTAAAAATATTTTATTTCCAACCATTAATTTACTTTGTCTTCATATTCTTCATATTTTCTTAATCGAAGAATGTTATACTAGCAAACAATTTCATTCAATCTAAAAGCAAATTAAATCTTGTCATCTAAGAGCAAAATCAATTAGGACTTGAATCAATTAGGAGATGAATCATTTTTAAAAATTAGGACAAAAATTAAATATATTTAGAGGTGTTATATGATGAATGATGGAGATGTGCATTGCGGCAAGAGAGAGAGAGAGAGAGAGAGAGAGAGAGAGAGAGAGACGCGTGGTTGAGAGAGACTCAGAGAAAGAAACAACATGAAAAGGGAGTCCCTTTTTTGGCTGTGTCTAATATATATATATATATATATATATATATATATATATATATATATATATATATATATATATATATATATATATATATATATCGGAAGAGAGAGAGAGAGAGAGAGAGAGAGAGAGAGAGGTGCGTGGTTGAGAGAGGCCCAGAGAGAGAAACAACATGAAAAGAGAGTCCCATTTTTTGCTGTGTCTAACATATATATATATATATATATATATATATATATATATATATATATATATATATATATATATATATATATATATATCGGAAGAGAGGGAGAAAAAAAAAGAGAGGCGCGTGGTTGAGAGAGACTCAAAGAGAGAAACAACATGAAAAGGTAGTCTAGGGACTCAGAGAGAGAAACGACATGAAAAACGGATCCCTCTTTTGGCTGTGTCTATATATATATATATATATATATATATATATATATATATATATATATATGGATCAAGAGTCTCGTTTATAAAGTCCTCAAAAGTTCCGTCATTTGTAGTCGTTGGATGGTGCTTTAAGTCATCTAATATTGACCGTTGATCAAAACAACGGTCAAGATTAAATGACTCAAAGACGATACAACGACTAAAAATGACGAAACTTTTTGGGGACTTTATAGGCGGGGCTCTTGATATATATATTTGAAGGGGGTCATATGACCCCCTTGTCCTATTCTAGCTCCGTCCATGGGTTCAACATATGTAGCCCAAAACCAAGTCCGGAGGATCGGGTTGGGTCGGATCCATCGGGTTTATCGGACTCTGATATGATATCTGAAATAATTTTGAACATGAATAATATTAGACACATAATCAAATAGTAATCAAATCTTAATCATTACAAAATACAAACTGAAATGAGATTTAAGATAAAAACTTAGAAGAGTTTAGATGGAGAAATTTAGGGTTTAAACTTTTTTTTTAAGAAATATGAAACAATAAATATATATAATTTATATGTATGTAGAATTTCGGGTTCTTTGGGTAACCCGACACATGAATCCGAGTCCAATCCGATTTTTTATCGGGTTCAAATATTTTAATCTGAATTCGAGTCCGAGTATCTTCAACTCGAATCCAACCCATTAACGAATTTATCCGATCGAATTCGAATTTAGCTCACCCGAGTTGCACCCATACTTGCAGTTACACTGTACTCTCCACACCTTCAGGCTACGGGAATATTTTGATGGTTCCATAAAGTGTTACAGTGTTGTTACTACTCCCTCACTAGAAGATACTATTCTCTCACCGAACTCCTTTGATTCCCTCATCTCAACTATCAATGATCAATGACTCTTTTGGTCATATGTATATTTAGATAGGAGCTTCTCGTGGGTACCAAATGTATGTATCAAACCTCTAGCAGAGGATGATAAAGTCTGGCCAGGATTGTTGCCAACTTTCCAAAAAGCACATCAAAACTAGCTTTTGAAAGTTGTTTCAAAATTGAACTGGTACTTAAAAAAAAAGAAAAATTAGCAAGCTAATTTTACCAAACAATTTTGGGACTGTTTTCAAAACCACTCAGCATAAGCAGCCATGATTAGGGGTGAGTATTCGGTTTCAATCGAACCGAAATAATCAAAATCGAATAAACCAAAATTCTAAAAATCTAAAATCGAAACCGAACAGAAATTAGCCAAAAGGAAACCGAACCGAATAATCTATCCAGTTTATTCGGTTTGTTCGATTGGATTATTGCTATTGTTTAATAGATCGGAACCATATTGGAATCGTGGTTAAATTATATTAAAAATTATAATTTCTATACACACATTTGTTTTATTTCAAAATTGTGTCCAAAGTTGGACTAATTGTTAAATTTATCAAAGTTAGCCTTCAAAACACATACATATAATTATTATTTTCAAAATATACACATTTTTAACGGGTTTTTTGGGATAAAGTAATAAATTTTCGTATAATTACAAAAAAGGGGAGAAGTTATTGGGAATGGCAGGGAGGGGGACAACTCGCCAACTGAGTTGGCGGTGCCCAGAGTCCAAGAAGAACTCACCAACTCAGTGGCAGGCTCTGGGCACGCTCGCCAACTCAGTTGGCGGGCCATGCGGCTGTGTCACCACCCCATTTCCAAAGTCGGGCATTTTTTTTTATTTTTAATTTGGTTAATTGTGCATTATTTTTAATTAATTGTATTTATAATTAATTATTGATTGTATTATATTTTTATTGTATGTTTTAGGATTTTGGCTAGCCTGGACCCATGTCAGACCCTAGTGGACCCATGTCCGACCCAGCCCACACCCTTGTGAGAATTATTTTGGGGCTTAGAATATTTATTTTGTTTTTAGGAGGTTAGTTGGAGAGATTTGGAACTAGTTTGAGTGCTTTTGGAACCCGGAACCCAAAACCGAGAGTTAGGAGGGCATTTTGGGTATTTTGGACTTTGTAACCCTTTATTACATGTTGAGACCCGACCCCTCTCCCCATTTCCAGCCCGCATGCAGCAGGAGCCCTCTCCCCACTTCCTCTTCTTCTTCATTCTTCACTTCTTCCTTCTTCCTTCTTCTTCTTTTTCTCCACTTCTTCTTTCTTCTTCCTTCCTTCTCCAAGTAAGTTTCTCTTCCATTTTCTTCCTTCTTTCTTCCATTTCTTCTTCTTTATGTAACCCTAACCCTACATTCTTCCCTAACCTAGGTGGGTAGAGCCTAGATTTTGTGTTGGAGCTAGATTTGGGAGCTTGGAAGCTTGATTTGGAGGATTTGGAGCATTTTGGAGATTTTGGCTTGGGATTCCAACTCCCAAGAGGTAAACCCTAATTTTCTCCCTTGTAATTATTTTTATATAGTGTAATTAATATTTTAGAACCTTCCTAGACCCTTAGGCTACCCGTGGGAGGAAGTTGGAACTAGTTGGGTAGTGTTTAGAGACTTTAACACTAGGTTTTGTGTCAATTTCGGGTGGAATCCGAATTTGGCCCAATTTTGGGTGATGCCCTAGGTTAGACGGACCTAGGTAGACGTTGTCGGGTGTCTTGAGGGTGAGTGCGTGTCTCCGTTCGGACACGGGAAGCCGTGTCGCGGAGAAACGGGCGTTTCGGGCGAATTTGGGGTTTTTCTTCGTCGCCGATTCTAAGTGCGTGTGCATTTCCGCCACGGGCCTAGAATTGACGCGAGAGCGCATTTTCTAGGATCTAGACATCATTTAGGACGCGTGGGTAAATTTTGGGCCGATTCCGAGTTCGTTTGGTGTGCGTTTCAGGAGGTTTTCCGAGCCGCGCACCACGTGTTCGTCGAAATGACCGAACGGCCATTTCGACTTGGTTTCCTCGTTTCGGGCTTGTGCGCGCGTTGGGTTAGTATCGGAGAGTGTGTGTTAGAGTTTTCGAGCTATATTTTATATAGTTATAGGCGTTGGTGAGTGTCGGGGTCGTTGGGCGTGCGTAGGTGGGGCGTTGTGAGCGTTGTGTGCATCGTTGTGGTAGTGTTGTGTTTGTGTATATGTCTCTATATATATATTTATTTGTGTGTGTGTTCCTATATATATATATATATATATATATTTCTATTTATATATATATATGTGTGGTTATGTGTTTGTGAGTGTGTTAGTGAGTGCTAGTGTATGTGTGTAGGTGAGTGCTTGTGTGAGTGAGTGCCTATATATATATATATATGAGTTTGAGTGAGTGTGTATATATGTATATATATTTATATATATGTAGGAGTGTTTGTGTGTGGGGTTGTGTGTTTGTGTTGAGTGTGTGTGTTAGATATATATATGTTAGTGTGTATATATATATATATCTATAGAGTTATATATATGTATATATATGTATGTATATATATAGATATATATATATATAGTGATATGTATATATGTATATAGGTTGTGTTTGTGTGTTTGTGTGATGGAAGAGGGGGGGAACCAACTGCAGAAGGGCAGCAGCAGCAAGGAGCTGCAGCAGCAGCAGCAAAGAGCATAGCAGCAGCAGGCAGCAGCAATTCAGCAGCAGTAGCAGCATGCTTAGCAGCAGCAGCAGCAAGCAAGAGCTAGCAGCAGCAGTAGCAATGCGAGGGAGGGAGAGAGAGGTATATATATATATAGTTAGATAGATAGATAATAAGTTAGACATTTAGATAGATAGTTAAATAGATACATAGATAGTTAGGTAAATAGATAGATATTATAGTTAGGTGGATAGGTAAATAGGTATATAGATATATGATAGATAGATAAATAGATAGATATCTATAGATAGATATCTATAGATAGTTAGATAAATAGATACATGAATAGATATATTAGATAAATACATAGATAGATAATAGATGGATAGTTAGATAGATAGATAGGTAGTGGATATCTAGATATAAATAGATAGGTATACTAGATAGGTAGATGGATAGGTAGAGGGGTAGCTAGAAATATAGATCTATATGTATAGGTATATACATATAGCTAGGTAGATAGTTTAGATATCTAGATATAGGGATACATATATATTTATGAGGAAGGTAAGGTAAGGTAAGTTAAGGTAAGGTAAGGTATATGGGTTTAAGTGTATGTGTGTATGTGCTATGTATATATATATATATAGATATTTAGATATGTATAAATATATGATAGTTATATATTTTCTAGCCTAAATTAATAACTAGGTATATATCTATTAGCCTAGATAGCTAACTGGAGGGGTAGTTAGAGGGGTATTGGAGAGTATCCCAATACCTTGAGATATCAAGGTATCTCACCAAGGTATTGAGTTTCGAGCGAAATTTTTGAGCAATAGCCTAGTAATAATATTGGAGTGATTTTTATATGCTTATGTGTATATATTTACGCGTGCTAGCATAGGTTTTAGAGGGTATAGGCGGGGTATATGGCCTAGGTTGAGGTATCGGATACCGAGGGTATCCCGGTATCTCAAGGAGGCGAGTTTGTGAGTTTTCTAGCTTAATGACCTCGGTTTGACCTGGAATTTCAGGAGCACCCTAGTTTGACCCAGACTTGACCGTAGTTGACTCGGTTGACCGCCAAAGTCAACTTTTGACCTAGTTTTGACCTAGAGTTGACTTTTTGGACCCAGAGTTGACTTTTTGACCCAGATTTTATCGGTTTGACCCGTTTGACCTAGAACGACCCTAGAAACCTATTTTTAGTTATTTTATATCTGTTTAACTCATTAGAACCCTGTTTAACCTTGCTTTTCGCATTAGGTCCTTGCGACACCGGTTCGGATCGCCAGTTGCTCAGGACGTCAGGCGAGTACATTCTCTGATAGTTTTCATTATTTGATGATTATTATGATTCAGCTTCTAGTATAGTATCATCTGATTATTCTGGCACAACACGGGACACTGATTGATATTTCTGGATTCATTTACTTGCGACACGTACATTTCATGTTTCTGGCCTCTATTCTAGAATCACTACTGGCATCACCTACAGGCATCATTCATGTTCAGGCTGGACTCATCTTGATTTGCGTGTCGGGTCTTGGATCCACTTGTATTAGTCGGGGCAGGGAAATACTCGAGTAGACATGTAAACATTCCTATCTGGCATCATCAGGAATCACTCCCTCTGGTCTAATCTGGAATGATAGCAGCCGCGCACCCAGTGCGCGGTGAGCCGTACTTACCCCTAGCCGTTTACATATCGAAACAAGTATTTCAAAGACACCGAGTTCATTCTTTATAGTCTGGACTCTCATGCATTTCTTGACTTGTCTCACTTACATGTTTCTGGACTTGACTCACTACATGTTTTTCATGCTGGACTCACTACACGTTCATGTGCACAGACTTACTCTTAGTGTAGATTTCTTGTATCTTGCAGTTATTACTATCTTGCTCTGATATCCATGCATCTTTACCTTTATGCACCAGTTATACATATTTCCTTGTTTCATACTTGCTTCATTCTTCTTGCTACTTGCTATAACTTTTATAGTTTTTATCATTTAAATGGAACTGCTGTTAGAGATGTACTTGCTCCAGTCCTGACTGGACATATTTTTTAGAGTATCCGGAGGATTGGTGTCCGACGTTTTATGGACCTGAGCCTGTCGATGGTGCAGACAGGGACCCTCTAGTTTAGAGGTGATTTCCGGGTTGGTAGCCGGGATCACTAGGATCTTGTTGTTGTTTTATTAGCTTTAGTACCGGATTTGTCTCCGGTTTTGGATTGAGACCTTGTTTGTATATTATTTTGGATATTGTTGTATTATTATTATGGATGTTGTGGTTGTTGTAGTAGTTGTTGTTGGTTAGACTTTATAGCTGTTAGTCTTCTTTGTTATCTTATCGTGCTTAGATTCGTGATTGAGTACTTGAGATTATCATTTGATATTGCTCCTCCGTTTGGAGTTGAGATCTTGACAGGTTTATATATTGTTTGTGTGGTTGCCCTCCTTTTGGAGAGGTCATGGCCGATTTTTGTGTGAGATTATTATTTAGTTAGTTGACCTAGACAGCGTTCTACCGCCGATGCTGCGGCGTAGGCTGGACGTACCCACGACTCATGCCCGATTTTTCGGGTGCGGGTTGTGACACATTTTTGGTGGTGGCCCATGCAGGTCTCGATTCGCAATTAGTGCGATGTCGTGGTGGTACAACAACTTAGTTGTACTGCTGCGAGCCTGCTATAGCATCTAGGATCTAGGATGAGAGTGTACTCAATCACGACTAGGAACAATTCCATTCTAATTATTCTGAAATTGCTTCTTTTGAAATATTACTGTCCTTCTTTGATGATATCGTATCTTGCGCCGTATTGACATCTTTTGATCTGTGTTCAGGATGCCTCCGAAGACACGATCTCGTCGTACCGCCCCAGCAGTTGCCACTGAGAGGTCTGCTATCTCTCGTTCGGCTCGTATTCAGGCAGCTGCTACCGCTCCACTCACCACTCCTGCGGTTGATGGAGCATCTGCTTCTCTCGGGGATCCTCCTTCACCTGTCGATCCGAGGACTACCCAGTCGTTCCGGTGGTTCCTCCACCGCTTCCTGCTCCAGTAGATGCCGCGCAGTTGTTTGCGTTCTTCAGGGAGATAATGGACGCGCAGCACCGTCAGGTGGATGTGATGAGGCTGGGCATTGAGAACGCCCACCAGGTGGCCATGACGGCAGTGGATAGGGTGGCACAGGTTCAGCCACAGGCAGATCAGATTCAGCATCCGAGGCCGGGCAGTATTATCGACTTTCAGAGGATGCGGCCCAAGGAGTTCCGTGGTACAGAAGGGATCCTGTACGCGGATGACTGGATAGAGCAGATCGAGGGCATCTTCAGGCTGGCGCAGATTCCAGACAGTATGCAGATAGAGGCAGCGGGCAGTCAGATGTTCGACCTCGCTTTGACATGGTATCGTACAGATACGAGGATTGCGGCGCCAGGGCTCCCTTGGGAGGCTTTTAAGAGGCTTTTTAAGGAGAAGTTTTTCCCAGATGTGGCTCTCAGTGCTTTGGAGAGCTAGTTTGAGGCACTCGTCCAGGGGAGCATGACGGTGGACGAGTACGCAGCGGAGTTCTACCGTCTGGGCAGATTTGTAGATGGCTTGAGTGAGGCAGCAAAGGCGAGGAAGTTTCGCAAGGGTTTGGTTATGGCGGTCAAGTCTTTGACCAGGAGCGATCGCGAGGCGACTTTTGAGCAGATAGTAGGAGATGCTCAGAGAGCAGAGGATGATTTGGAGCTCAAGTCCAAGAGAGGCAGAGATGATTCAGGCAGTGCGAGTGGCAGTGCAGGACCAGCTAAGCGTCCCTATGTGCAGAAGGCAGCACAACAGGGTCAGGATCAGAGGGTGCCCACTTGTGCCTACTGCAGGAAGGCAGGACACACCTGGGATGTTTGTAGAAGGAGGCTGAAGGTGTGTTTGTTTTGTGGATCCGCTGCTCACCAGATGCGAGATTGCCCTACTGTACCTCCATTGGGTGGAGCACAGGATCAGAGAGTTGGAGCTAGGCCATCTGTGGCACAGCATCATGCCCCGCACCAGCAGAGGGATACACCCCAGCAGGGCAGGGCTTATGCGTTGACGGTCGAGGAGGCCGATGCTACGGATGTCGGGTTAGCAGGTCTGTCTCTTGTTTCTTCTTCCTGTCCTTTTCCATTCCCGTGGTGTGCTTCATTAGTACCTGTTAGATTTTCTTTGTGCTGTGGTAGATAGTGTAGTGACCCCGATTGAGACTGTAATAACACGACCAGTAGGACCCTGGTCTTGTATGTTGTTTAGGTAGAATTTCTTGACTGTGCTTGTTGGGGGTTTGACCTAGAAGGAGTGTGATTGACTTTAAATTTCGAGGACAAAATTTTTTAAGGAGGATAGGCTTGTCACCACCCCATTTCCAAAGTCGGGCATTTTTTTATTATTTTTAATTTGGTTAATTGTGCATTATTTTTAATTAATTGTATTTATAATTAATTATTGATTTTATTATATTTTTATTGTATGTTTTAGGATTTTGGCTAGCCTGGACCCATGTCAGACCCTAGTGGACCCATGTCCGACCCAGCCCACACCCTTGTGAGAATTATTTTGGGGCTTAAAATATTTATTTTATTTTTAGGAGGTTAGTTGGAGAGATTTGGAACTAGTTTGAGTGCTTTTGGAACCCGGAACCCAAAACCGAGAGTTAGGAGGGCATTTTGGGTATTTTGGACTTTGTAACCCTTTATTACATGTTGAGACCCGACCCCTCTCCCCATTTCCAGCCCGCATGCAGCAGGAGCCCTCTCCCCACTTCCTCTTCTTCTTCATTCTTCACTTCTTCCTTCTTCCTTCTTCTTCTTTTTCTCCACTTCTTCTTTCTTCTTCCTTCCTTCTCCAAGTAAGTTTCTCTTCCATTTTCTTCCTTCTTTCTTCCATTTCTTCTTCTTTATGTAACCCTAACCCTACATTCTTCCCTAACCTAGGTGGGTAGAGCCTAGATTTTGTGTTGGAGCTAGATTTGGGAGCTTGGAAGCTTGATTTGGAGGATTTGGAGCATTTTGGAGATTTTGGCTTGGGATTCCAACTCCCAAGAGGTAAACCCTAATTTTCCCCCTTATAATTATTTTTATATAGTGTAATTAATATTTTAGAACCTTCCTAGACCCTTAGGCTACCCGTGGTAGGAAGTTGGAACTAGTTGGATAGTGTTTAGAGACTTTAACACTAGGTTTTGTGTCAATTTCGGGTGGAATCCGAATTTGGCCCAATTTTGGGTGATGCCTTAGGTTAGACGAACCTAGGTAGACGTTGTCGGGTGTCTTGAGGGTGAGTGCGTGTCTCCGTTTGGACACGGGAAGCCGTGTCGCGGAGAAACGGGCGTTTCGGGCGAATTTGGGGTTTTTCTTCGTCGCCGATTCTAAGTGCGTGTGCGTTTCCGCCACGGGCCTAGAATCGACGCGGGAGCACATTTTCTAGGATCTAGACATCGTTTAGGACGTGTGGGTAAATTTTGGACCGATTCCGAGTTCGTTTGGTGTGCGTTTTAGGAGGTTTTCCGAGCCGCGCACCACGTGTTCGTCGAAATAACCGAACGGCCATTTCGACTTGGTTTCCTCGTTTCGGGCTTGTGCGCGCGTTGGGTTAGTATCGGGGAGTGTGTGCTAGAGTTTTCGAGCTATATTTTATATAGTTATAGGCGTTGGTGAGTGTCGGGGTCGTTGGGCGTGCGTAGGTGGGACGTTGTGAGCGTTGTGTGCATCGTTGTGGTAGTGTTGTGTTTGTGTATATGTCTCTATATATATATTTATTTGTGTGTGTGTTCCTATATATATATATATATATATATTTCTATTTATATATATATATGTGTGGTTATGTGTTTGTGAGTGTGTTAGTGAGTGCTAGTGTATGTGTGTAGGTGAGTGCTTGTGTGAGTGAGTGCCTATATATATATATATATGAGTTTGAGTGAGTGTGTATATATGTATATATATTTATATATATGTAGGAGTGTTTGTGTGTGGGGTTGTGTGTTTGTGTTGAGTGTGTGTGTTAGATATATATATGTTAGTGTGTATATATATATATCTATAGAGTTATATATATGTATATATATGTATGTATATATATAGATATATATATATATATATATAGTGATATGTATATATGTATATAGGTTGTGTGTGTGTGTTTGTGTGATGGAAGAGGGGGGGAACCAACTGCAGAAGGGCAGCAGCAGCAAGGAGCTGCAGCAGCAGCAGCAAAGAGCATAGCAGCAGCAGGCAGCAGCAATTCAGCAGCAGTAGCAGCATGCTTAGCAGCAGCAGCAGCAAGCAAGAGCTAGCAGCAGCAGTAGCAATGCGAGGGAGGGAGAGAGAGGTATATATATATATAGTTAGATAGATAGATAATAAGTTAGACATTTAGATAGATAGTTAAATAGATACATAGATAGTTAGGTAAATAGATAGATATTATAGTTAGGTGGATAGGTAAATAGGTATATAGATATATGATAGATAGATAAATAGATAGATATCTATAGATAGATATCTATAGATAGTTAGATAAATAGATACATGAATAGATATATTAGATAAATACATAGATAGATAATAGATGGATAGTTAGATAGATAGATAGGTAGTGGATATCTAGATATAAATAGATAGGTATACTAGATAGGTAGATGGATAGGTAGAGGGGTAGCTAGAAATATAGATCTATATGTATAGGTATATACATATAGCTAGGTAGATAGTTTAGATATCTAGATATAGGGATACATATATATTTATGAGGAAGGTAAGGTAAGGTAAGTTAAGGTAAGGTAAGGTATATGGGTTTAAGTGTATGTGTGTATGTGCTATGTATATATATATATATATAGATATTTAGATATGTATAAATATATGATAGTTATATATTTTCTAGCCTAAATTAATAACTAGATATATATCTATTAGCCTAGATAGCTAACTGGAGGGGTAGTTAGAGGGGTATTGGAGAGTATCCCAATACCTTGAGATATCAAGGTATCTCACCAAGGTATTGAGTTTCGAGCGGGGTTTTTGAGCAATAGCCTAGTAATAATATTGGAGTGATTTTTATATGCTTATGTGTATATATTTACGCGTGCTAGCATAGGTTTTAGAGGGTATAGGCGGGGTATATGGCCTAGGTTGAGGTATCGGATACCGAGGGTATCCCGGTATCTCAAGGAGGCGAGTTTGTGAGTTTTCTAGCTTAATGACCTCGGTTTGACCTAGAATTTCAGGAGCACCCTAGTTTGACCCAGACTTGACCGTAGTTGACTCGGTTGACCGCCAAAGTCAACTTTTGACCTAGTTTTGACCTAGAGTTGACTTTTTGGACCCAGAGTTGACTTTTTGACCCAGATTTTATCGGTTTGACCCGTTTGACCTAGAACGACCCTAGAAACCTATTTTTAGTTATTTTATATCTGTTTAACTCATTAGAACCCTGTTTAACCTTGCTTTTCGCATTAGGTCCTTGCGACACCGGTTCGGATCGCCAATTGCTCAGGACGTCAGGCGAGTACATTCTCTGATAGTTTTTATTATTTGATGATTATTATGATTCAGCTTCTAGTATAGTATCATCTGATTATTCTGGCACAACACGGGACACTGATTGATATTTCTGGATTCATTTACTTGCGACACGTACATTTCATGTTTCTGGCCTCTATTCTAGAATCACTACTGGCATCACCTACAGGCATCATTCATGTTCAGGCTGGACTCATCTTGATTTGCGTGTCGGGTCTTGGATCCACTTGTATTAGTCAGGGCGGGAAAATACTCGAGTAGACATGTAAACATTCCTATCTGGCATCATCAGGAATCACTCCCTCTGGTCTAATCTGGAATGATAGCAGCCGCGCACCCAGTGCGCGGTGAGCCGTACTTACCCCTAGCCGTTTACATGTCGAAACAAGTATTTCAAAGACACCGAGTTCATTCTTTATAGTCTGGACTCTCATGCATTTCTTGACTTGTCTCACTTACATGTTTCTGGACTTGACTCACTACATGTTTTTCATGCTGGACTCACTACACGTTCATGTGCACAGACTTACTCTTAGTGTAGATTTCTTATATCTTGCAGTTATTACTATCTTGCTCTGATATCCATGCATCTTTACCTTTATGCACCAGTTATACATATTTCCTTGTTTCATACTTGCTTCATTCTTCTTGCTACTTGCTATAACTGTTTTATAGTTTTTATCATTTAAATGGAACTGCTGTTAGAGATGTACTTGCTCCAGTCCTGACTGGACATATTTTTCAGAGTATCCGGAGGATTGGTGTCCGACGTTTTATGGACCTGAGCCTGTCGATGGTGCAGACAGGGACCCTCTAGTTTAGAGGTGATTTCCGAGTTGGTAGCCGGGATCACTAGGATCTTGTTGTTGTTTTATTAGCTTTAGTACCGGATTTGTCTCCGGTTTTGGATTGAGACCTTGTTTGTATATTATTTTAGATATTGTTGTATTATTATTATGGATGTTGTGGTTGTTGTTGTAGTAGTTGTTGTTGGTTAGACTTTATAGCTGTTAGTCTTCTTTGTTATCTTATCGTGCTTAGATTCGTGATTGAGTACTTGAGATTATCATTTGATATTGCTCCTCCGTTTGGAGTTGAGATCTTGACAGGTTTATATATTGTTTGTGTGGTTGCCCTCCTTTTGGAGAGGTCATGGCCGATTTTTGTGTGAGATTATTATTTAGTTAGTTGACCTAGACAGCGTTCTACCATCGATGCTGCGGCATAGGCTGGACGTACCCACGACTCATGCCCGATTTTCCGGGTGCGGGTCGTGACAGGCTGAAACAGCTCCTCGGAGACCCCCCCTCTCCCCCCTCTCCCTCGGATACAATTTCCTCCCTCGGAGACCCCCCCTCCCCTCAACTTCCCCCCTCCCCTCCCTCCAAAAGCTCCCCATTCTCCCTATAAATAAGCCCCAACTCCTCATCCTCCTCCTCACCACACACTTACAACACTCTCCTCTCCCCCACTTCCCTGTTTGCAAGCAGCAAGATCAACTGGAAAAAAATAACCCAAAAATCTAATGTAAGTAAACATATTATTTGTGATACTTTTTAAATCGTTGACAGACTTATTATAGTTTATTCGTAAATGATCACAGTTAGTTTTTTTGTAGATGGCTAATCAAAATGACGGTCGTATTCCCGGTGGACCGTCTACCGACCTTATTATCAAGCAACGTGAAGACCACATATCTAGTCGAATATTTACTGGAGAGGTAATTTTTTAAATTAAAAGTTTGCAAGTTAAGTAATTTACACACAAAATATAATGCATATATTTTTTATAGTTATACGACCATGATCTTGGTTTACGAACCCGGATCCATGTACATTGGCGGACCGAAAGAAATTATCGTACGTGGGAGCTAAATTCTGTCCAAAAAGCTTTGGTGTAATCCTTTGGATTCCACTATATAGATCGTGTTAGATATTTAATCCACGATCTTCATTTAGTTGTAAGTCTTACGGAGCGTTGGTGGCCTGAACGCAACACTTTCCAACTCCCATTCGGCGAGATGACGATCACCCTATTTGATGTGGCAAATATACTAGGGTTACCTATTAAAGGTGACGCTATATATTTTGATCCGCACTTAAAGGGATCTGATCTGATCAGGAGGTATCTCGGTGTTACCCCTCCATCTGGTATAAAAGACGACAATTTTGTGAAGTTTACATGGCTTCGTGGCAACTTCATGGACCTACATCACACTATTGATGGGGTGGTTGATGTAGATGAAATGCGGGTATATATTTTAATTAGTAAGATTTGTTTATGACTTAATTTAGTGTTTATATAACACTTAATATTTTCAGGTCATTTGTTGCACTAGAGCGTATTTGCTCTGTTTATGTGGTGCAATTCTATTTTCCGATGTATCAGAAAATATGGTAAATGTGCAGCTTCTACCATTCTTAGATGATTTGACAAAACCTACTCAGCATGCATGGGGAGCTGCTACTCTAGCATTTTTATACACAAATTTGACAGAATTTGTGAGATCCAGTCGCAAGAGTATTTATGAATGTATTTCATTGATTCAGGTATGAATGAAAGACCTAAATTAGCTAGAGTATTTTTATACGCAAATTTTGTTTGTACTAATGTCATATTTTTGTTTTATAGTTCTGGTCCTACGGGCACTTCTATATTGGTAGGCCTGTTACTAGCATTCTCAGTGATGTTGGAGTATTTCCGGTTGCTATGCGATGGCCCACAGATGTAGTGGATTATCAACACTACCAATATAGGAGTGTATCACTTTATCGTAGCCAATTTGATACACTACAGTATCATGAGGTAATTATTTAAATATCTGATAAATATCTTTAAATTATTACAGTTTTGATCGTAGATAAACATCACATCTATTTAATAAAATGTCATTAAATAGGTTACCTGGTTACCTTACACATGTGAAGATGATGCTCCAGAAATCAAGAGGACATCATATTCGTTTAGTTTACACAGATCTTATATTATATATGATCGGTTCACCATGTACCATCCGGCAGACCGTGTTCTTCGACAATTCAGGATGAGTCAAATAATTCTCGATGATCCACCGACTATCGGTTATGAGACAGCAAATGCAATACAATGAATCATTGGTCTCGTTGCTGATTGGAATAATCGGTTCGAGAATTATAGTGTGAGGGACATATCTCCCGGACTAAGATCTGCTGAGGAATGTAAGTTCTAAGTTACTCATTATTCTTATTGATTTAGTGTAAATAGTTTGCTAAAATTTTGTTTATATTATGCAGACATTGGTAACCTGGACTATAGGCAATGGTGGGGATGCCCTCTTATGAGCAATCGAGTATACCAATATGAGGAGCAAAGGTTCAAGAGTAGATCCGTAGATGATTCTATTTTGCATGCTTTTGTCGATGGCATTTATAATTTGGTATGACTTCATTACACTTTAAAAATTACATATACATAGATATGATAAAAAAATTAATTTATATCTTTCATATTTCAGAGTGGTGTATACCAACAATATTTGCAACGACCTGAGGTAAACCTTCCCCCACAAAGTCGATTTCTTATGGAGGAACTTGTGACTCGTGTTGATCATCTGGGTATTGGACGAGGACCTGAAATGCCTCCAGTACAATCACGTCTTCCACCAGAATATCCGACCGACTTTGTAGGACAGAGACACTCTCGTCGTCGTAGGAGGGATGGTGCAGAGGGACCTATTCACCAGTATGCTGGAGCGGGCCCGAGTGACCAGTATACTGGAACGGGCCCGAGTTACCAGTATGATGGAGCGGGCCCGAGTTACCAGTATGCTGGAGCGGGCCCTAGTCACGAGACTGCTGGAGATGAAAGCTACCATATATTCACACAGTTTTTTCGACTCCATCAGCACCGCTGCCTACCCAAACTCAACAAGACGAGGAGGAGGATGAGTAGATAATTTGTAACAATATTTGATTACAATATTTGTATGATTTGTAATAATATTTGATTGCAATGTTTGGGTATTGAACAATTCTTAAGTAGACTTTCATTATCAGACTCACTATTATAATATTTTATGTTTGTATTGAACAATTCTATTTTACTCTCTCGGTTGACTAGTACATCTTCTTCGGTTATGTCCAATCGCACCACAATTACTGCAACGAAGATCTCTCGTCGATAAATCCTGGGATTTGATGAGGTTCTTCTTTGGTCTTCTGGCTTTGCATCTTACATCTGGTACTCCAATTTCTCCTCTAACCAAAGAAACTTGGATCTTGTAGGGAACTGGAATTGGCTCCATTTTTGGAATTGCCTCCAACACACCCTCCCTCACCAACTCAGTTGGCGGGCTCTGCCTCCAACACACCTAGCTCGCCAACTCAGTTGGCGAGCCCTTTGATCCCCCAACAACCCGCCAACTCAGTTGGTGAGTTCTTCCCCCATATGCCATTTGTCAAAACTTCTCCCCTTTCTCGCAATTATTCGAAAATATATTACTTTATTTGAAAAAAAATCGCATTTTTAATCACAAAATATGCATAAAATTGAAGCTATTTATATAATTGCATAAGTCTTATTCGGTTTTCGATTTTGGATCTGAACCGTAATCCAAAACCGAAATCGAATAATTTTTTTTAGGATTTTTAAAACTCAAACCAAAAGAATTTTAGTATTTTTAAAACAAAAATTGAATTAAACAAAATTAAACCGAACCAAATCTCGGTCCAAATCCGAATAATGCTCACTCACAACCAATAGATAGCGTAACTCATTGAAAGTGTAAAAGTGACATTTGCAGCATGTTGACTTGCACTATATATGACTTTTTAAAATGTATTTGGATAGTCTTTTTTGTCCCCACAAGTGAGAAGGATGACTTACAATGTTTAGATGTCATCCTCTCTAACCATGTAGGTGATATAATTAGCAAGTGAAAAAACACGTGTTCCACTCTCCGGAGAGAAAAAGCCAAGTGTAGTGTTTCTATGGCTTTTGAATACCTACTCCGGAAAGAGAAATCATAATCATAAAAAAATTGTTCGTGGGGTCGTGGCCTATTGGTTACGATGAAATGCTCCCATAAAAATATAATATTCCTTGAAAATTTAGTTCATAATCCAATAAAAAAGACATAAAAAACAAACAAATCCAACTCCTCACGTCCCACCTTCCAGTACACAATGCTGCCCCAACTCCATTCTTCCTTTCTTTACTCCTGTCAAAGAAATGCGCCATCACCACCACTCCTACTCCTACTCTCTACTCCTACTCTTCTTCTTCTTCTCACTTCCGGCCACTTCCAAGATACTTCCTTCAGATATGAACTGAATATCTTCTGGTTAAAGAATATCTTTCTAGTTGCTTTGGAACAATTAGAAGATTCTTTTCTTATAAATTTGATTTCTCAACATTCCATTTATATTGACAACGGTGTATCAAAAAAATATAATTTGATCGATTATAGATAAATGGATCTGTTTATCCCGACCCACTATTACTTTTTTCTTCGAAAGTTTTATCTATCAATATCTATGATTTTGGACTATCAATAATGATTTTTCTTTAGAATTCGTACACTTTATCGATTCGCTTACTTCAATTATGTCAATATAGAACTTGATGGATTTCGATGTCCGTCCATTAGGACAAATCGACCTTTCATCAAAAAATACGGGTGTATAGAACTTAATGGATTTCGGCCGGTCGCTTAGAGGTTTGCACCGGAGATCGTCGTCAACCGGCTCAGATCTGAACCCTGGCAGTGTCGTCTCCACTGCTCCGACTTCGTCCCCCGCAAGCCCTCACCGTCGACTCCCGTGGGAAGGTCGCGTTTGACGCCGGCATCAAGGTCAGCGACTCCGCTCTCCAATCGTCATCGACGAGGCTTCGGCTCCAGCTGCATCCAACCACTTTCACCCCACCTCCCCTCCTCCTTTTGTGAAGCAAGTGTAAATGCAAAAAAGGGGACGGGGACAACAAGTGAGGTTGTTAGTGAAAAGACATTCTTTATGCACTTGATGCGTCCAACCAAACACTTGAACTATAGCGATCTTCGACCAGTTGCAACAGAAAGTCCTACCTCCCGACCATTTTTTCTTACCAACAGGCCCTTAGGGACAACACACAAATTATAGATCTTTTAAAAAATATGTTTTTTAATATCCAAGTTATCCTTCTAAAAAATTGTTATGTGATAACATACCATTTTGTTAAGTATTAATGTATATGATTTTTTCCCACATCGGATAGAATAATAGAGAGATGTTGCCTCCTCTCATATATATATATATATATATATATATATATATATATATATATATATATATATGTGTGTGTGTGTGTGTGTGTGTGTGTGTGTGTGTGTGTGTGTGTGTGTAATATCTCTTAATGAATGAATCATCCAATTTATTCGTTTCTACATGGTATTAGAGACAAAACTCTGAATCCTTTCTCCACAAAAAAGAAGAAGAAGAAGAAAAAGTCTTCCTATGTCCGAGTGGAAGCACCCCCCCCCCCCTCCGCCTCCCTCTGTCCGAGTGGAAGCCCCCCCTCCCTCTGTCAGAGTCGAAGGCCCTCCCTCCCCTCTTGGGCTTCCTTCAATATACCTAAGAATTGATATTGCTCCTTACTCACCAAATCACTACCCTCGGCACAACTTGTGATTCTGTTCGACAAGAGTAGAAGCAACCTTGCAACCCAGGATCCATGTCTCTGAAAGAAGGTCCAGAGAATACTTTCGTTGAGAAAGCACTATACCCTTTCGTAACCTTGAAATTTCAATTTCTGAAGCGCTTTCATCTCCTCTTCCATCGCAACACGCCAGTAGGTTACAAGTGAGTATTCATAATAAAGGTGAAACCAGATGGCACTCTTGATCGTCTGAAAGCTCGTCTTGTGACGAAAGGGTATTCTTAAACTTACAGTGAAGATTATTTTGTGACATTCTCCCCTGTTGTCCGGATGACCTTTGTGCGCGTGCTTCTAGCCTTTGTAGTCCGCTATTATTGGCTATTGCTTCAGCTGGATGTGAAGAATGTATTTCTATATGGGGATCTTGAAGAAAAAGTTTATGTGATGCAACCTGCTGGATTCGTTGCAAGGGAGGGTAAAGTGTGTCATCTGCTGAAGGTCCTCTACGGTCTCAAATAATCTCTTCGTGCGTGGTTTGGTCGATTTACACATGTTTTTATCCAGTTTGACATGTGTCAATCGAAGAATGATCATTCAGTATTTTACCGACAAATATCAGCTGGCAGGATACTACTTGGCGTCTACGTTGATGATATTATGATTACGGGAGATGACAACCAGGGTATTGCAGGGCTGAAGAAGTTTATGGAAGAATAGTTTTAAACCAAGGATATGAGATCGTTGAACTACTTTTTGGGCATTGAAGTCACACGGGGTAAGCGAAATATTATAATATCTCAGAAGAAATATGTGCCAAAATAATGCAAGCCAAGGGAGCAATCTCAGAAGAAATATGTGCCAAAATAATGCAAGCCAAGGGAGCAACCTTGCCCATGGATCCAGGGGTAAACTTACTCCCCTATGAGGGGGTCATGATGACTAATCCGGATCAGTATCATCGAGTGGTTGAAAAACTCAACTACTTGGCGGTCATGACTCGTCGAGACATTTCCTTCGCCATAAGTGTCGCGAGTAGATTTATGGCTTCTCCACGAATTCCAAATTGGCAGGCAGTTCTCAAAATCCTGCGCTATCTAGTCCAGAATCCGAAAAAATGAATTCAGATGAAGAATCAGGGGCATACTCAACTTGAATGATTTACATATGCCGACTGGGGTGCTAGTCTTATGGATAGAAGATATACATCTGGCTAGTCGATATTTATTGACAGAAACTTGGTGTCGTGGAAGAGCAAGAAGCAGAGTGTGGTCTCACGATTGAGTTCAGAAGCGAAATATCGAGCTATTGCTCATGGCACAGCAGAAGTGTTATATCTGCAACATTTTTTACAGGAGCTGGGAGAAGAAACATGATCTAAAGTAGAAGATATGTGGTGTGATAACCAATCTGCTATCCATATTGCTACAAATCTTGTATTCCATGAAAGGATGAAGCAAATTGAGACTGATATATACTTCGTCCGTGATGAGTATGAAAATGGGGTAATAAAGTTTCACCATGTGAGGACCGGTGATCAGATAGTTGATATCTTTACGAAATCTCTTTTAGGTCCTCGGGTTCAATTTTTTTGTAACAAGCTGGATATGATTGACATCTATGATCTAGTTTGAGGAAGAGTGTTAAGTATTAGTGTATTGGACTTTAGTCCCACATTGCATAGAATAATAGAGAGATGTTGCCTCATCTCATATATATATGTAATCTCTCTTAATGAATGAATCATTCAATTTATTCCTTTCTACACATTTCAATCCTCTCACAAACGACATTACTAGTGATGATTTCGAACATCATGTTGTTTAGAAACTTTAGAAATTTGGTACGACGTTCTGTTGGTTCTTATTGTTGTTAGGACTGTTAAAAAAAATGAGTGCACCTCATAATCTTTTTTTCTGTTACTAACCTACACTTGGAATAAAAAAATTTGATCTCCTCACCAGTTTAGATCATTGTTATGTTTCTATCTCATTTGCTCATATGCTCATTTTTCGATATAATGTCTGAAGTTTTGGTCCTTGCATTTAAACCCCGAAACAAACCACTAGTTAGAGAAGAAAAAAGAAAAACTGAGTCATCCAAAACGTGTTTGTTTATTATTAGGACCGACCTGAGTCCTAGACGAACTTTCAAAATTGGACCCATATATAATATAAAAAAAATCGAGATTATTTTGTTTAATCCATCAAAACCATGATGTTTATTCACTCTCCAATAAAAATTTGACATGTGTCAAGTTAAAGGTGAAAACCACTTTGGTGGGTGAACAAAACCACTTTCAAAGTGGTATTATGGTGGCTGAATTGACACATGTCAAGTTATTGTTGGAGGGTGAACAAATACCATAGTTTTGGTGGGTGGAAAAAAAAAACTCAAAAATATTTTAAAAAAATTTAAAATTATTCTTATCACCAAGATTTGAACTAAAAACTCTAGAGTACAAGACTAATATGTTAACTACTACCACAATTATTTTATGTTAACCACTATATCATAATTATTTTTTATAACTAACAAGTTACATCTTAATTTTGGGGCCCCATTAAATATGAGGTCCAGAGCAGGTGCACTTGGTGCACTTGCTCAAGGCCGGTCATGGTTATTATTGTACTAGTGTTGTTCAATGTATTATTTTTAATTTTATTACACTTGTACGTGTTAAACCTTGTTATTTTTAATTTTATTACAATTGCACTAATCTTATAAGTTATGGAAGCGCAAATATTCTCTTTATATCATTAAAATAAAAAATTTCATTTTATTTTTATATATTCAAAATATAATTTTTTTTAATTTAAAATCTAATTTATAAAATAATTAATTAACTAATTGATACTTTAATAAAAGGCTAAATTTCAACTTGATACCCTAAATTATTTAAGTTTGGCAACTTGATACCATAAACTTTCAAAATAGACAACTTAATACACTGGAGATTTTTTTTTTCGAAAATATCCTCCTCTCTCTCTTTTCCAGCCCCTCCCAGCCACCACCCACCCTCCCCCCCGGCGTCCCCCCTACCCTCTCCTCTCGCCGTTCACCCCCTCCCCCCTCGCCCCCTTCCGTGCCGGCCCCCCGTGCACACTGTGCATGCCGCTCGCCTGCGCATGCTCGCCGCCCGTGCATCATCGTCGCCCCCTTACACGGCCACCAGTCCGCGCGTACCATTCTGCCCTTGCGAGCTCGCTACCGTGCTGCCGCTCCCTACCGAAGAGAAGGGGAGGGGGGAATGGAGGGGGGGAAGGGATATTTTGGGATTTTTCTTAGAGTGCGAAGTTGAAGTTTAGTATATCAAGTTGTAAAACATGAATCGTTGAGGGTATCAAGTTGAAATTTAGTCTTAATAAAATGATGAATGAAGTATAATTGCAATCCAAACTGGTCCAAAATGTTTGAAAGCCCAAGCGCACCAGCCCAACAATTTAAGGGATTTTATAAGGGCACTACAAAGTTTACTAAGGGCTAGCCCAGGATTGGGGCTAGCCCATTAATGAAGAAAGTTTACTCACACTAGCCCATTTTTTACTCATACTAGCCCAAACAAAGTTTACTCACACTCCTCCCAAACCCTCCCAAAGCCACTGGAGCCCTCCCCCCTCCCGCCGGAGCCCTTCTCCTCGAGTTTGTCCTCCTCCTCCTTGTCAATGGCTCCCAAAGTCTCGAAAGAATCAAGGTACAAATCTTCTTTCTCCTTGTTCTATTGCATTTACAAAATTCTCCCAAAAATTTAAAAAATCCTATTGTATTTCGAAAAATTTGAGGGATTTTCTTTCCATTCTTCAAATGAGGGCATACAAGTCCTGAATGGAGTTTAGGATGTAGTTTAGACGTTTACTTGGATGGTCAAACCCGATTTTAGGACATACAATGTCGACAGTGTCGAGCAGTATCGAGTGGGACTGTAGATTTTTCTACAGTCCCATATAGATTTAGGACTGCAGAGTTACCTACAGTCCTATATAAATTAAGGACTGTAGAAATTTCTACAGTCCTTAATTTATAAAGGACTGAAGAAATTCCAACAGTCCTAAAAAATTAGGACTGTTGAAATTTCTGCAGTCCTGTATACGTATAGGACTATAGGAATTTCTACAGTCCTGATTGTTAAATTAATTTAGAATGATAAATGAAATTATATTTTTTGTCTTATAGTCATGACCCTCGGAAGGGCACTGTGGATGAAGATTTCATCAGAAGACGCCCTACTGTATCGATGCATAAGGAACGCAATGTTTTGCGTACTATTGTACTAGGTGTCACTATCCGCGAGCCCGAGGCACGCCCTGAAGTGAGGAAACGTCGAATGACGAAGAAGACTGTCACTCGTTCGAAGAGACGTGCTCCTCCTAGTTCTTCCGGTTCTTCTTCCTCCTCCGATGAGGACATGCCAAATGTCCCACATCGGCCTACTGATGGTTCAGGACCTTCGCAGCCTGCATATAGTCCTGTCGAGAGTCTCCCACAAACCCTCGGAAACCGGGCTACTGATGGTTCAAGACCTTCTGAGCAGCCACATAGTCCAGTCGAGACTCGTCCAAACGGTTGCTCTATGTTACCGTCGATCGAAAACCATATTACATACCAAATATGGAACAATCCGGTAAGTACATTACGTTATGAGAATTTTATATGTAGTTGTAAGTTCAAAGTTCATCCAATTATTTATAGATAAGTATATTTTACATAGAGGTATAACTTTATCCAATTGTTTACTTTTCAGGAGAGTTCTCGTATGTTGACGGTGATCAACCACGGGAAAAAATGCAATACATGGAGGTATGAATTATTGGGAGACGATGTGAAGGCAAAAATCAGTACCACCGGTTTACAATATTTGGGTAGCTACTCATATACGGCGGTAGATAATGCACTGATATCAGCATTTGTCGAACGATGGCATCCTGAAACCAACACTTTCCATCTACCCAATGGGGAGTTGACGATTACCCTTGATGACGTCCATCATATATTGGGACTTAGGATTGATGGTCGAGTCATAATGAATCAAACTTTTGATGAGTCGAGCATCAACTTTTACGACCATATTGTGGATTATGTATCAGGGTGTCTGGAAGTTGATGCCACTAGTTTTATCGGTCTTCGAGAATTCAAGAAGTCCTACGGACTTCCTCTAAAATATTTGGAGGAGATATTCGGTGATCCGAACCCCGAAATGGATAATAGCGATAATGTGGCCTGCGGATATATGCAGTTCATCTTAGGGGCTGTTGGCATTACGGATAAGTCTGGAACGTCCATATATGCCAAATATCTCCTCAATTTGGACAATATTGACACATTGGAAGAAATATCTTGGGGAAGCGGTATACTAACATACCTTTACCGTGAGCTTGGTGCGGCATCCCGCGTGGGTTCGAAGACAATATCTGGATGCCAGACTCTACTCCATGTATAGATATATCTTTGTCAACTTGTATACATAATTTTAAATTTTGTTATTTATTTTTGAACTAATGTTTTTGTAACCTGGTTACGTGAAGGCATGAATATACAAGCACTTTCCAACCCTGGAGCTGCCGAAACTGAACCGAGGGTATGACGACAACCTTCCTAGAATGTGCCGATGGAAGCCAACTAAGGAAGATGCCAAACGTTCTCACACATTGGCCGTCCTACGGAATGCACTCGAAGATATGACGACAGAAGAGGTGAATTTAGACCTAATTTTGTACTTAATTGGTATTAATTGACTACGTTATGCTAAATTTTATGCGGTGCAGATTGTTTGGGATCTATACCGTAATTTGCGACAGACTACTCGTCCATTGCAACCAGTCGCTTTATATCATGGTCTTATCAGTTATCATGAGATCGAGGAGGCTTATATGCCGGATAGAGTGCTCCGTCAGTTTGGCTACGTTCAAACTGTCCCAAAGCGCACTTTGAAAATGATAACTCCTCCGCGCGGTACAAAACCGCTAAACTATATTCCTGTGGCGTTCAACTGGGTATCAGACTTCTTCACCGAGTGGCAATGCCACATTATTAGAGGTACCGAACGACAAGCAGCAGTCAATATGACGGAGTGTAGCGACGACTACCTCGCCTACTACGCCGGTGTCGGACTACCTACCTTGTTCCAACGCGGAGGTGATATTGTGCGTGTACCTTCAGATCTTTCTGCCAAATCGGTCTTGTATACTGCATTGGTCAAGATGGTGAGCCAACTTCTACACTTTAAGTTTGGTATTTGTAAAGGTTTATTACAAATTTTTTTAATTCTCATGAACATGCAAGGAAAGTGAAGAAGTTGGGAAGAAGCCTCGTACATTGCCAGGGTTCAAATTATATGACAATTAATGACGAACTCCAACAAATCGACAACGCTGAAGATTTTCCTTTCTTGGAAAATAGATAGCAACGTACAAAGAGGCGGTATGAAGTTTAGGCCCCGTTTGAAGAATTGTAAAACTTTCAATGAATATGACTTTTGAGAATTGTAAAAGTTTAAACTATGAGTTTGAGTTGTAAAACTTTGAATTAATTTGCTACTATTGACACTTTGAATGGTTTTGCTATAATTGCTACATACATACAATTTGTGTTCAAATTTTGCTATATACATACAGTTGTCATTTCTTTATACAGTGGAGCTAATTTTACTTATAACTGTCTATACAGACAGTGGATAAAGTTTAGGACTGTCAACAATTTGACAGTCCTACTTTCTTCCAGGACTGTAAAAATGTTGACAGTCCTAAACTTTACCCACTGTCAAAATGTTGGTGTAAAGATGGTTGGCGTAAAAGCCAAGTAGACAGTGGATAAAGTTTAGGACTGTCAAAATGTTGACAGTCCTAGTATATACTAGGACTGTCAACATTTTGACAGTCCTAAACTATCATGTTGGCGTAAAGATGGTTGGCGTAAAGTTTAGGACAGTCCTAAACTTACATATAACCGCCCATAGATAGTGGGTAAAGTTTAGGACTGTCAAAATGTTGACAGTCCTAGTATATACTAGGACTGTCAACATTTTGACAGTCCTAAACTTTACCCACTGTCAAAATGTTGGCGTAAAGATGGTTGGCGTAAAAGCCAAGTAGACAGTGGGTAAAGTTTAGGACTGTCAAAATGTTGGCGTAAAGATGGTTGGCGTAAAGATAGTTGGCGTAAAGTTTAGACAGTGGGTATCGATTAGTATCAATGCACAGCATACAGTCAAAATCGATTAGTATCAATTAGATAGCTCCATTCATTGCACAACATACACACAACATATAGTTCAATATACAGTTAAACATACATGGCTCATTGCACAAAATACATTTCTATATACAGTATCAATCGATTAGAATATCAAAGTCGTCGTTCGACATGATTTTTGGATCCTCCATCTTCATCATCTTCTTATAGACAGCCATTGCATCCGTGTAGGGTGTCGTCCATGCGATCGCTTCCTCTGGTGCGTGTTTATACCAAAGCGTAGAAGGTGGCGGAATAGGAGAATGACCGATCAACCTTGGGATGACGAAGTATTGTCCGACAAGCCCTATGCAACATAGAGTGGATACTCCGTGTTCGGCCGGGGGAGCACACATTGGAAATAAAGTATTGTTAATACCTTGTGAGATAATTACAATAGGTATCTTATACCTATTAGAGAATACGTAAGCAGCAGGCGGGACATCCATGTAATGGTCTCGTCCGGTAACTGTTTTCGTACAAGTATGCTTGCCAACAAATCTCCAACAATTTCTTCGCCGAGTATCTGCCTATAGAAGGGTAGTCGAGACTCCAACTCCTCGTACAGCTCTTCCCTAACCTGTCTCCATCCTGCTTCAACTGAATAGCCTAGTTGTCTTGCTAGTGCATGATATCCACAATTACTACGTTCCAAAAATCCATATAGTTGGCTACGTTCAAACTGTCCCAAAGCGCACTTTGAAAATGATAACTCCTTCGTGCGGTACAAAACCGCTAAACTATATTCCTGCGGCGTTCAACTGGGTATCAGACTTCTTCACTGAGTGGCAACGCCACGTTATTAGAGATATCGAACGACAAGCAGCAGTCAATATGACGGAGTGTAGCGACGACTACCTCATCTACTACGCCGGTGTCGGACTACCTACCTTGTTCCGCTGGTGTCAATATTAGGGATTTTTTTCAACACAATTTTTTTATGATGCTCCCTAAACACACCTCCTCTTTCGCACCCCAGCTCTACATATTTTCGGTCCGGCCGAGATCTGATGGATCTTGTAATGACAATTACTACGTTATGTCGTCTTCCAACTTTTTTGCACCACTCTAATGCTTCTTCCTGGATTGCAAATTGAATATCCGTTGAGAATATATCATCCACATCAACACCAATAGCAGCATGTACCACAATATCTGTACAAGGTTGGTCCTATAACCAATATAAAATAATATAAACATTAATAACTTCATATAGTTATCCAGGACTGTCACTAGTTTGACAGTCCTATTTGTATACATGACTGTCAAAATAATGACACTCCTACTTTTATAAAGGACTGTCGAAAATATGACAGTCCTATATTTATATAGGACTGTAGAATTATTGACAGTACTATATTTATATAGGACTGTCTAATTTTTACAGTCCTTACACGATGACTGTCGAATTAGGCTTGTCGTTTGACGTACCGTACGTGCTTCGGAACAACCGACATGTTCTTCGGAACGTCCGGAGTGCATATTTAATGGATTGGATGATCCGACTTCGTCATCGAAGATAATTTCATGCATTGTTCTTACAATAGTCAAAAAAACTAAAATTTTTTTTTGACAATCTCAAAACTTATTCATCCTATGTTGTCGAAGATATACCGGAAGAATATTCGTTGGACAATCACCAAAGCAAAATTCTCCTCCACTTGGGACCACAACTATCAATTTTCAAATTTAGGTTTTCACTTGGAGAATGAGAGTTTCTTCAAGTCAAGGGAAAATGCCTAAAATAGAAATTTTGTTCCCTTATATACCTTGGTGTGGGCTACCCCAAGTAATTTTATGACTGATAAACTTGTAATTTTGAAAAAAATAACTTTGGGCTACCCCCAAGTAATAAGTGTAGTGCCCTTATAAATTCCCCAATTTAACCAACAGAGCCCTCATTCTCACAGGAGAACGCGATCCCTATCGATTCACACACTATCATCACCATCATCGTTGTTCTTGCGAAGTAAAGCAATGGCGTCGGAGTGGGAGGGGGTGAGGCTGGGGTCGTCGAAGCCGATGATCGCGACGCAGGAGGAGATGGCGGAGAACAGGGTCCCCATGGCGTACCGCGACCAGTGCGCGCACCTCCTGATCCCGCTGAACCGGTGCAGGCAGAGGGAGCTGTACCTCCCGTGGAAGTGCGAGGGGGAGCGCCACACCTACGAGAAGTGCGAGTACGAGCTCGTCATGGAGCGCCTCCTCCAGATGCAGAAGATCCGCGAGCACGAAGGGGAGAGGAAGAAGCAGCAGCTGAAGCAGGGAGGAGGAGGAGGGAGGATCCCTCTCATCCCTTCCACGGCCAACGCTTCTTGATCCGATGGTGATATCTCTCTCCTCCCTCTCTCTTTTTTAATCGATGGAGTGATGCATGTTTGGTGGGTGGTTGGTTGGTTGGTTGGTTGATCTGGGGGTTTGGGATCATGGGTTTTCTCGATTTAGGGTTTTTATTTTATTTTATAGCAATGGGTATTTCGTAGAATTGTGATTGAATGACGGGTAAAGCGCAAATAAAAACTCTCAAGATTCACACTTTTTGAAAAACAACAACTCGTAGTTAATTTTTTTCTCTATAATTCTTAATTTGGTGTAATTTGTAACGGCAATGGACATCCAATTTACCGTCAACAAGGCTTATTTGGGTTATTTACGTTGGAAAGAAAACAAACTAATAATATACAAACGTGAAATAGAGTGGGAGCGAAGTTAAACACGGAAGAAAAGGGAAAGATTGGTAAAATAGAATGTATTTTATGTTGGTCCCGAGACGGATCAAAGATGGTAGAATGCGGGCCATAGCAGAGCTGCTAGCGGGCACCGTCTCTAATGGAACCCAAGTTGTCGTCGAGATCAGAGATTCACACAAGAGTTCCTCATCTGATATTTTTCGATTCCAACGAAGCACGAACCAAGAACATGTTACAAACAGGTTCCGAAGAAAATGAAGATTACAATAAGCAACAAGTAAAACGTTCTTCTCTTTACGTTCACAGACGCTACAATGAGAAAGAACGAAGCAAAGAAAAAACTGAAGAGAAGTCCTTGCTGGGGTGGTCAAAACCACCGTTGCTCAAAGTAAGATTCGTCGTATAGACGATCTGGCCCTAGGAACCAGCAAGTTCACAAATGAACTTCTGGAACGCTCAAAGTCACCTTCGACAACACTCGGAAACACCATGTGAGAGGGAGACACTCTGGGCCGTATATGATCTGGTGTTCTCGGTTTTCCATTTGTGTTCTCTCTCCTCAAATGAAAGAGGAGGTCCTCTATATATAAATAGAAGAAAACAACACCTATGCGGCATGAGGAAACTCCAGGCCGCATAAGCGCTGACCGACCAGATCCCCTAAATCCGGATGTCAGAGCCGTCGGCGATGCAAGTTACGCTGCACTGCACGAGACAGACAACGCCGCCAAACGTCGAAAGCAGCTGCTCGCGCCGCCTGACATGCTGTACTTCACGAGGCAGACAGCGCCGCCAAACACCGAAAGCATGTCATTTCCCCTCCACGTCAGACTCTCCACAGGTCGCATGGGCACCAAGCCGCATGCGCTCCTGGCCGCATGGCAACCGGCCTCATGGGCACCAAGACGCATACGCACCGAGCCGCATGGGGACCTGACCGCATGGTCCTTGGTCGCAAGTTCTCCAGGCCACATGCGCTCCAGGTCGCATGGCTCCACGAAGCCGAAAGCAGGTTCTGTACTGACCTGTTATGAACGGATCCGCCAGAATCTTCTGGCTTTAAACATTAACCACTGTAATGATCCACGCTAGCTGCGCTCATTCAGTGCTCAGTATTTTATCCACACAGTTCTCTTCAGACCTTGGAAGAGATGGATAGATGCCACTGCTGCAGCTTCTTGCTTTTCACAGTATGTCGGTATCACCCGAATATATGTACTAACCATAGGAAGATCATCTGAGAGCTTCCAGAGCCATCCTGCTTAATATGCTGCAGTTGATAGTGCATAGAACTCTGAGAGTAAAGACTGCTTTTTCGACTAATACAATCTAGCAGCACCACTCCCGGAGGAGTCACGTCCTTCTGTGGATTTTTCACTCTCCTTTTCTGAGCACAAACTTGCATCACTGAAGCCTTCCATCATATCTGGATAACTGTTGTAGTGCAGGATATACCACTGAGTCCACTTGAGAATATTGACGACTCTCTTCACAGCTTTCAGTGTACAACAACACACATACTGCTCGTGAACTGACTCAACATCTCTACAGCAAGAGCTATATCAGGCCTGGTGGTACTCGCAACTTAAATCATGCACCTAATGATGCTCGAGTACACCAACTGTCTGATGCTTTTCCTTGGATTAGGCTTCATCTCCATGTCACACCTGAGGAGTATCGTCCATGATACCCAAAACGTGTGATCAGCTCTTTATGCACAACGCTTGTGACTGAGCAAGTCTTCCGGCATCCGGATTATCTTATATCCTTAAGGATGATATCCGCAATCCCATGTCCCGAGTTTGGACAAAAGGACATCTTTGTTCTAGTGATACTTCTATATCCACAACTGGGATTAGCTATTCGTTCACATGGATACAGAAGATGACTCATTTCTTATCAGCGAACTTTGTGTACACACATATATGTCTCGTTGATTTTGTGACACCTTTGACTAGATGACTTGTCAAACTTCTGCTGCCACATCCTAGGATTTGTTTCAGGCCGTATTTGAGATATCACCAACCCGCAGACTATCTTTAAACCTGAATGACAATAATTCTGTCTGTTGTCCGTGAATCTCTCATGACTGTCTTCCTTCATCTGATAAACAATCAACTTTTGAATAGCAGCTAAGGCAATCATAATCCTGATATATGATACCCTCAACGAGGTTCCTAAGAACTCAATCCCCTGTTATCTGAGAAAACTCCTAGGCTACAAGCCTATTCTTGAACTCAACTGTTCTGTCTCCTTCCATTTTCTTCTACTAAAGATATATAAGCGTCTGATAGGTTTAGCTCCTTCAGGCAGATTGATCAACATCCCAAGTGTTATTATGGGGTCAATCTCTTCATAGACTGCCTCCTCCCAGCAGACCGAGTCGCTGGTCTTCATCGCCTCATCATTGGTAAGTAGTATGACCTCCATATGATAGGTGATAAGATCATCTTTGGTCCTTCGACCTCCTGACTCTTCTAGTTGACTGATCTTCGAGTTTCGGTTCAAAAGTTCTCTCAAAAGACAACTCCTTTCTGGACCACGTCTTCTTCTATAGAAGTGCCAACAACTCTGGCCGATACGGTCCTCCGGAAAGCTCCCACAATTGAACGATATTCATGTGGATCTGAAATTGAACCAGAGTTACATCAGAAGTGACGAACGGTACTAGGGACATGGCCGTAAGTGCAACCTTCTCCCACAAACAATCTGGAAGGCCCTCTGAACAACAATATAGAAGTCATCATTACTGTTAACTGCTTGTTCTTCCTATCTGCACCTTCAATGGACTGGGAGAGTACGAAGATGTCGTTCCATAGTCAATTCCATGTTCTAGGCTGAACGATGCGAATCCAAAGAACGATGCATGTTCCATAGTCAATTCTATGTTCTAGGCTGAACGATACGAATCCAAAGAACGATGCTCTTCGTAAAGAAAAGTTTCGAGTCTATCGAGTTGTAGACCGATATGACGCTCAGCTCCAAACTTGAAGTCCCTGAGGTTCTCGAACGTTTCATCCTTCGATTATGAGAAGATACGTGAACGCGTTTTCCGAGAAATCGTTAAAGAAAGAAGTGATAAACTTCACCCCGGCCCTTTGTGGAGAGTAAGTCACAGATATCTGAGCGCACCAGCTCCATAGGATCTGTACTTATAGTCATCCGTCTAAACGGCTTTCTGACTACCTATGTCTGAACATAGCCATTGCGTGTCTCCACCTCCTTACCCCCACATCTTGGAGATATCCCTGAACTTAGACATCTTTTAAAAAAGACTGTCCTAGTTAGATGCAACACAACTCAATAAGAGCAATTTTTTTCTCAAGCCGGAAGTCCAGAATCATAATCCTGATCCCTAGATCTTCTGCTTGACACTTGTTCGCCATAGAGATCTCCTTCTTAGATAGTGCTCTTCCTTGGTGAACAACTCTTTCACAGAGCATGAGTGGCCGAATGCACCGGTGTCTATCCACCAGTCAGTAGCCACGCTTGATAGCTCAACCTAGGCAATCATAGCATCCAAGTTAAGTAATCAAAGGAACCAAGTTTTAGCTATACCTTGCTATATTGGTTCGAATTGGTTCTGCTTTCAAGCTCCAATTCCAGTCATGCGTCAAGTCCTACCATGCACATAAGCCTCCATGCGTCCAAGACACTATGCGGCCACCTCTGTCATGTGGCATAATCTGTCATCTGCTAAGAGTCATTTATGCGGCAGGAGTCTTCATGCGGCAAGAGACTTCTATGCGGCCAAATCTTGCCAACCGCCAAGAACTGTCATGCGCTAAGTCTCGTTATGCGCATACTCTGCAATCCTTGGTCAACTTGTAATTTCCCTTCCAACTGGAATTCGCGTCCTTCAAACGCTAACTCTTCCATTCTGGGAAATTGTAGGTTCTGACAACTCACGTTCAACATATGACAAAGTACTCTTTTCCTTATCCAAATGTTCGAAGTGTATCCCGTCAATCTTCTCAAGTTTGTGAAAACTTGTTGCCGAGAAGATTTGATCGGATATTCTACATCTTTCTACGCTTCTTGCTTTGAGATTGTTGGTCCCGAGACGGATAAAAGATGGTAGAATGCGGGCCATAGCAGAGCTGCTAGCGGGATCCGAAGGTCTGCTCTCTACTGGAACCCAAGCTGTCGTCGAGATCAGAGATTCACACAAGAGTTCCTCATATGATATTTCTCGATTCCAACGAAGCACGAATCAAGAACAGGTTACAAACAGGCTTCGAAGAAAATGAATATTACAACAAGCAACAAGTAAAACGTTCTTCTCTTTACGTTCGCAGACGCTACAATAAGAAAGAACGAAACATAGAAAAAACTGAAGAGAAGCTCCTTGCTGGGGGGTTAAAACCACCGTTGCTTAAAGTAAGATTCGCCGTACAGACGATTTGCTCCCAAGAACCAAGAAGTTCACAAATGAACTTCTGGAACGCTCAAAGTCACCTTCGAAAATACTCGGAAACACCATGTGAGATGGAGACTCTGGGCCGCATATGATCTGGTGTTCTCGATTTTTCATCTGTGTTCTCTCTCCTCAAATGAAAGAGGAGGTCATCTATATATAAATAGAAGAAAACAGCACCTATGCTGCCTGAGGAAACTCCAGGCCGCATAAGCGCTGACTGACCAGATCCCCCAAATCCGGGTGTCAGAGCCGTCGGCGCCGCAAGTAACGCTGCATTGCACGAGGCAGACAACGCCGCCAAACGTCGAAAGTAGCAACTCGCGCCACCTGACACGCTGTACTGCACGAGGCAGACATCGCCGCCAAACACCGAAAGCAGGCCCTGTCCCCTCCACAGGCCGCATGGGCACCGAGCCGCATGTGCTCCTGGCCGCATGGCAACCGACTGCATTGGCACCGAGCCGCATGCGAACCTGGCCGCATGGACACCTGACTGCATGGCCCCTGGCCGCATGCGCTCCAGGCCACATGCGCTCCAGGCCACATGCGCTCCAGGCTGCATGGCTCCACAAAGCATGCGTCCGAGCAAGCAACCGTGCATGTAACTCGTGCATAAAAGGAGCGCACGAGCGCCATGCGACGATGCTGACATGCTAAGTGCAAAGTGCGCCAACAAAGCGCCACTTTGCGCTCTTGAGCACGAGTCCGAGTCCGAGTCCGAGTCGCTAAGCCCCTGCGGGGCTTAGCTCCTAAGAAAAACTTCCCAAAGGTGGTGACAAAACAAAGATTGTCATAATGAAGTTCACACTTAAACCCTCTAGGAAAAGTCAACCCACATGGGCCTCCACCCCATATGCATATACCAATACTAAGCATAGCTATATATTGAGATATACACATCGGTGGTTTTCCAATGTGGGACTAAAACTCCCAAAGCCAAGTGGAAAACACAAACATTTTAAACCTATATACAGAAGGGTGGTAAGGCCTGGTAAGACCGTTGCAATATTTAATGGTCAGGTACGAGAGTATTTTGGGTATTCCAAATGTTTTTTAAATCAAAATTTGGCTATAACGTTCAAATTGTAATGATTTAGGGCTCTTTTTTTTATAGTAATGGGTATTTCGTAGAATTATGATTGAATGACAGGTAAAGTGAAAAAAAAACCTCTAAAAGATTCAAATTTTTTGAAAAAAAAAACCTCGTAGTTAAATCAAAATTCTATAATTCTTAATTTGGTGTAATTTGTACCCAAATTGAACGACGACGTCAATAGACATCCAATTTACCGTCAACAAGGCTTATTTGGATTATTTACGTAGGAAAGAAAACAAACTAATAATATACAAATGTGAAATAGATTAGGAACGAAGTTAAACATGGAAGAAAAGGGAAAGACGAGTAAAATATAATGTATTTTAAACCTGTATACAGAAGGATGGTAAGATTGTTGCAATATTTAATGGTCACGTGCGTGAGTATTTTGGGTATTTCAAACATTTTTTTAGTCAAAATTTGACTATAACGTTCAAGTTGTAATGATTTAGGACCTTTTTTTATAGTAATGGATATTTCGTAGAATTGTGATTGAATGACGGGTAAAGTGCAAAAAATCCTATAGCAAAATTTACAACCAAATTAAACGGCGAACGAACAACCAATTTACCATCAACAATACATATTTGGGTTATTTATGCATGAAAGAAAACAAATTAATAATACACAAATGTGAAACAGAGTGGGAACGGAGTGAAACATGGAAGAAAAAAGGGAAAGACTGGTAAAATAGAATGTATTTTAAACCTATATACAGAAGAATGGTAAGACCGTTGCAATATTTAATAGTCATTATTTTGAGTATTTCAAACGTTTTTCAGTCAAAATTTGACTATAATGTTCAAATTGTAACAACAAGTGAACGGAGGGGATGATTTGATAAAAGTACCCAAAATGTGAGGGTTTAATTAAAAAAACTCATAGTTTAAAAAATTTCTCTAATTCTTAATTTGTTGTAATTTGTACCCAAATTGAACGGCGACGTCAATATACATCCAATTTACCATCAAGAAGGCTTATTTGGGTTATTTACACAGGAAAGAAAACAAACTAATAATATACAAATGTGGATAAGATTGGAAACGTAGTGAAACATGGAAGAGGGAAAGACCGGTAAAATATAATATATTTTAAACCTATATACAGAATGATGGTAAGACCGTAGCAATATTTAATAGCCACGTGCGTGAGTATTTTGGGTATTTCAAACGTTTTTCAGTCAAAATTTGATTGTAATGATCAAATTTTAACACTAGTGGATGAAGGGGGTGATTTGATAAAAGTATCCAAAATGGGAGGGTTTAATTGATCAAAAAATATATTGAGTTTTTTTTTTTGCTAAAAGTGTAAATTTTGCGAGAAGTTTTTTGTACTTTACCCTTGAATGACTAATTTGTATTGTTCGTCCCGGCAACGGTAGCGGTAGTGGTAGTGGCAGTAAGTTTTTGGTGGAAGATGATGGTATTTCTAGGATTTTGGACTCGTGGATTCTGTATCATGGGTATTTTGCGGAATCTAGATTGTTCCACAAAATATTTGATCATTGATATGTGGGCTTGGAACCATGAGCTTGTTCCATTCAGTGGTTTTGATAACAAGTACATTTGTAGTAATTGTTTGGAACTATCACGATGTTTGCAATGGATGTGGGATTGCGGGTTTTCTCTATTTAGAGATTTCCGTAATGGGTAATTTGTAGAATCTGTGATCGATGTATGATCTATGTTGTTGACCGCAGACGTAGTAGTAATTGTTTTGGGGAAAAGGATGGTGGTTTCTTGTTGTTGATCTCTAGATTCTAGATTGTGGGTATATATTGTAAAATCTTGATTGATGGAGTTTATTGGGTTATAGAATCGTGGGTAGCACCGTAGGAACTTTATCTTTTGCATATTTGACCATTCATATGTGGATTTGAGATAATTGATTTGCTCAATTTAGTAGTTATAATGATTATTACTTTCTAGAATCTTGATCGATGGAATTTCTTGGGTTTTAGGATCATAAGTAGAAACTCTGCATATTTTGATCATGGATCTGTGTAATTGGGATAATGGGATTGTTTCAAACTAGTGGTTTCAATAATGGTTGCTTTGTAGAATCTTATTGATGGTTGACAATAATTGATGCTACATCAAATGTGAGGAGGACCAGAGCAATATTGAACCAGACGGGACGCGTCGGATCAGCCGAAATTAGTGACAACTGAAGGTGGACCTGCAAAAATATTCCACCAAGGTGTCCTGGACGAAATCTTTTTGATCTTTAAGTCAGATCAATTAACTTAAGATGAGGGGATATTTTAATAAGAATAGTTATTCGTACTTATACTCCTAATTTATAATACTATTTATAGGGATTAGGAGAACTTGTCGATGTCCCAACCTCGGGATGGATTAGTTAGAATTTAGATAGGTTCTCTATGATAAAGATGGATCATTTTTGCTTCTTGAAGAACCTATATTGAATTGGACCAGGTGTTATAGTGTATCACATACCCTCATTTATCTCCAGGTTTAATTCTTTGTTAGGTTTGACTTTACATTTGATTCCTGTTGATATGGTATGTTGGGTGTCATATTTAAGTATAGTATAAGCACATGAGAATATTCTGAGGACATATTTGGGATGCCAGAATATGTCACAGGATATTCCATTATGAGATTATTGTCATAATGATTGAAATCATTGTATTAATGACTGTAAGGCTATATAATGCCAATGAGACAATCAATAAAATAATCAACTAATTTCAACATGGTATCAGAGCCAAGTTTCCACAAATCCTAGCCGTCACCAAGCTTCCACAAACCCACAGGAGGATTTCCTAGATCTCCTCCACCGAACTCTTCCACGTCCCCCCTTTTTTCCCCTCCTCTCCTCTTCTCCGCCCTTCGCAGGCCGCCCTTCGCTGTTGCTGCCCCGTCCCGCTACTGCTGCGGCTACTACTGCTGCTGCGGCTGCTGCGACTGCTGCGACGGCGGTTGTGACATGCGTGCTGCCGCCTCCTCCGCACCAGCACGAGGCAGCGCCTAATAGGGATGCCTAGATCTGAAAAAGGGGGGGACATGTTCGGATCTAGGAGCGGACGACGAGGACAAGCGTGAGTCGTGGAGCGGACATGACGTGACTGGATAGACGACGCATCGATGGAGGAGATTATCAAGAAGCTAGATTATGCAGAGGTGGCGACGTTGATGAAGTTGTTGACGATGTCGGCTGGTGAGAACACGACACGAATGTCGCCGGAGTTGAAGCTTCCCTCCATCGATCTGAAATTAGATGGACCAGCCACCTATCTGAGTTGGTCACGACGGGTGAGAAGAACCCTCGCAGGAAAAAATATGGAGGGGTTCCTGACGGGCGAGACGACAGAGCCGGACGAGGGCTCGACAGGACGCGATGAGTGGAAGTCCACTCATATGGTGATCTACATCTGGCTTCTCAACTCCTTAGTCCAGTCTATTGCCGCCACAGTAGACGGTATTGAGATGGTGAAAGATGTGTGGGAGAAGTTGAGAAGGACCTATGATGGTGTGGGGAACAACTTACGGGTCTTCCAGATAAAGGGGGAGATTGATGACACCGTACAGGAAGAGAAGACGGTGCAGTAGTATGCCACGGAGTTGGAGCGTCTGTGGTTGGATTATGATCACTCCTCAGATCGGGCGAGCTGCAGGGACCCTAAGTGTAAGGAGAGACAGGTGTGTCTGCAGGAGAGGACGATAAAGTTCCTCAAAGGGCTGACTGCAGCTTTCGCACAGAGGACAGCCCTACTTCTAGCCCAACCAAAGATCCCTAGCCTTGAGGAGGCTATCTCAGCCATGATCCAGGAGGAGACACGCATCAGGCTGCAAGCCGGGATAGGTGGTCCCCCCGAAGCAAAGTCAGCACTAGCGATCACCAGCTCAGGTAACACAGGATCTAAGGGAGAGCCCTGGCAGCATAACCGACAGTGCTACAACTGTGGAAAGATGGGTCATCATCGGTATGCTTGTACCAAACCACCTAGAGAGGGAGATTCATGTGGTGGACGAGGACCGTTCGGCGGACGAGGATATAATGGAGGACGTGGTCGTGGTCGAGGGGATAGACGAGGCGGCCGAGGAGGTTATCGGGCAAACCTCCTGATATCAGAAGGGAACGGAGAAGCTGATGGCACCTTTACTGTGGAGGACCAGGCACTGGGAGACATGAGGAGTAGAACAGAGGAGGCGTCCACCTCATTCTTTGTTAGGGGCAACGCTGCCATGTATGCCCATCCATCAGAAGGTACTGACGAATCACTTGCCCTTGCGTCTATCTCTTCCCTTAAATCATCAGACTGGATTATCGACTCGGGAGCATCTCGGCATGTGACGGGGAAGGCTAGTGAGTTTTCTTCCTACACTCACCTAGCATCAGCAGACAGCATTCAGACAGCTGATGGTACTTTCCAGCCAGTGGTCGGTAAGGGTACTGTTAATTGTACAGGTTCAGTAAGATTATCCAATGTTTTACATGCTCCATCCTTTCCAGTCAGTCTCTTGTCCATTAGTTCTATAATCCTCCAACTTAAATGCATTGTTTCTTTTGATATTCCTAAGGTGACCTTCCAGGAGAAAGGGACAGGACGAAGACTTGGGACTGGCACTTGGCATGAGGGACTGTGGTACCTAGATCGAGAAGGACTGGACTCAGCATTGGTATCTATGGCAGAGAAGGCTGGCATGGAAGGACTGCAGCAGAGGACTGAGGATACCTTGATACTCCATCATCGGAGGATGGGACATTCTTCCTTTGATACTCTAAGTAAGTTGTATCCAGAGATTTATGCAAAAACAAATAAAGAGAAATTAGTATGTGATGCGTGCGAGTTAGGAAAACTTACTAGGAGCTCATATGTTGGCACGGGTCATAGGAGCACTTTTGCTTTTGAGGTAGTACATTCTGATGTCTGGGGTCCATGTGCTACTAACACTATGAATGGTTATAAGTACTTTGTTTCTTTCATTGAGTGTGCCTCTCGTGTTACCTGGTTATATTTGATGAAAAATAAGAGTGATGTACCTGCTTGTTTTCGGGATTTCCATAAGCATGTCCAGACTCAGTACAAAGCAGTTGTGAAGGTACTGAGGTCTGACAATGGAACAGAGTATACCAACAGGACGCTTGCAGAATACTTGTCAGCACACGAAATACAGCATCAGACCACCTGTGCATACACACCAGCACAAAATGAAGTTGCAGAAAGGAAAAACAGACACCTTCTGGAGGTCGCAAGAAGTATGATGATCGACATGAATGTCCCACAGAGTCTGTGGGGGCATGCAGTGTTGACAGCAGCTCAACTCATCAACAGGATGCCCTCGAAGGTCCTCGGATGGAAGTCCCCATGTGAGGTATTGCAAGGCAATAATAGTGGGATACTCCCACTGAAGGTGTTTGGGTGTGTGTGTTTTGTGAAGGACAACAGGCCATCAGTTGGGAAACTTGACCCTAGAGCGGTTAAATGCATCTTCATAGGCTACTCGGCGACCCAAAAGGGGTATGTGTGCTGGAGTCCAGTAGAGAAGAAGAAGTTTGTCAGTATGGATGTCCACTTTCGGGAGCATGAGCCATACTACCGCCAGGACGGAACTTCACACAACACGCCTAATACTGCCAGTATTAGGCGAGAGGGGGAGATGGAGAACTTGGTGGTAACCGATTTAGAAGTTTGGCATGGAGGCACGGAGAAGGGACAAGAAGGTGAAGGTGTTAGGCCTACGGCTCAGGGAGAGTTACTTACCTACAGCAGGAGAGAGAAGCAAACTGCAGGACCAGTACCGACAGTGCCAGTGCCAAGTCCCTTGCCTGCGTTCGTCCCAACTCCTGAGACACCGACACCAACCCCCCTTCAGGGGATACCCCCTCCTTCACAAGATATCATTCCTCCTACTACTACTCCTCCCACACCACTATCTGTACGGAGGACCACTCGCAGCAATGCAGGAAATCCTCCAAACAGATATGGTTAGGATATTGCTCAGTTTGTTTCTTATGACCATATCCCTTCTTCTCATGGAGCATTTATAGCATCTTTGGATAGTATTACTGTACCTAACAATTGGCAGGTTGTCAAGAACGATCCAAAGTGGAAAGCGGCAATGCACGAGGAGTTGGGAGCTCTGGAGAAGAACCACACTTGGGAGCTTGTGAGATTGCCAGAGGGGAAGAGAGCAGTTGGATGCAAGTGGGTCTTTACCGTGAAGCAGAACCCAGATGGACATGTTGATCGCTACAAAGCTCGACTAGTAGCCAAAGGATACAGTCAGACGTACGGCATTGACTATGATGAGACCTTTGCACCAGTTGCAAAGATGAGCACTGTCAGGACTCTGATTTCTCTGGCAGCGAATGGTGGATGGAAGCTACACCAACTGGATGTGAAGAATGCGTTTCTTCACGAAGATCTAGTGGAGGAGGTGTACATGGAGATACCACCAGGATTTGGCACCAAACAGACAGTAGGCAAGGTCTGCAGGTTGAAGAAGTCCCTCTATGGACTGAAGCAGTCTCCTCGAGCGTGGTTTGACAGATTCAGAAGGGCGATGATAGGGATGGGATATCAGCAGATCAATGCTGATCATACTGTGTTCTTCCGTCGGAGTGGAGGCCACATCACCATGCTTGCGGTGTATGTGGACGATATGATTATCACAGGAGATGATGAGCAAGAGATCGCCCAACTCAAAGGAAAACTTGGCAAGGAATTCGAGGTGAAGGATCTCGGCCTTCTTCGGTACTTCCTTGGGATTGAGATTGCTCGAGAAGCAGAGGGGATTGTTCTCTCTCAAAGGAAGTATGCACTGGACCTTCTCACAGAAACTGGGATGTTGGGGTGCAAACCTGCAGCGACACCAATAGATCAGAGGTTCAAGATTGATGCTGAGGCTGGAGAACCAGTTGATCGGGACAGATACCAGAGACTGGTTGGCAAGTTGATCTATTTGAGCCACACACGTCCTGATATCTGCTTTGCAGTAAGTGTGGTGAGCCGCTACATGCATGACCCACGGAAGGGTCATATGGATGCAGTGTACCAGATTCTTAGGTACTTGAAAGGTGCTCCCGGGAAGGGACTAATATTCAGGAAAAACAATCACGTGGGCATCGAGGGCTACTGTGATTCTGACTGGGCTAGTTGTGCTGATGACAGGAGGTCTACCTCGGGATATTGCATATTTGTAGGAGGTAACTTGGTCTCCTGGAAGAGTAAGAAGCAGTCTGTGGTGGCCAGATCGACAGCTGAAGCAGAGTACAGAGCTATGGCCTTGGGAGTTGCAGAGCTGCTATGGTTGAAGAATATGCTGGTGGAGCTGAAGCTGGATCAAGGAGCCAAGATGAAGCTGTGGTGTGACAATCAGTCAGCTATTAGTATCGCCAACAATCCAGTACAGCATGACAGGACCAAACACATCGAGATTGATAGATTCTTCATCAAAGAGAAGTTGGATAGAGGATTACTGGAGCTTGGCCATGTTCCAACCAGGGATCAAGTAGCAGATGGACTAACCAAGGGACTCGCCTCAGTGAGCATGATTAGAGGATGTGACAAGATGGGCTTAGTGAATATCTTTCACCCATCTTGAGGGGGAGTGTTGATATGGTATGTTGGGTGTCATATTTAAGTATAGTATAAGCACATGAGAATATTCTGAGGACATATTTGGGATGCTAGAATATGTCACAGGATATTCCATTATGAGATTATTGTCATAATGATTGAAATCATTGTATTAATGACTGTAAGGCTATATAATGCCAATGAGACAATCAATAAAATAATCAACTAATTTCAACAATTCCTTATAACCGAAAGAACATTTGATTCATTATAAATGATAACATGTTCAGATTTTATGTCAAGGGCATGACTTTATAATAGTTTATATACGATTTTGTGAAACTGAGAACAAATTTGGTTTCGTTCCTAAGAGAATTTGATGCATTTGATTCTTCTATATACGATTCTGCACAACTGAGTAGACATTGATATTTTTTTTTTTTTTTGCGATTGATAATGTGGACACATTTGATTATGTGTCAAGGGTTCTATTGTCCATTTGATTCTGTACAAACAAGAACACATTTCATTTCGTGTCTTAGAGAATTGGACACATTTCATTCCACCGTGTCAAGAGCTTGGTTGTACATTCAATTTCGTACAACCGAGGACACATTTGATTATGTGCCTTAGATATGATGTATTTGATTCCACACATGGAGTCCGGTTGTACATTTGATTAATTGTCTTAGAGAATTGGATGTATTGATTCCATGTCAGGGGCCCGGATGTATATTTTATTTCGTACCACTTCAATTCAACAACTCAGACATGGTTGTGAAAAGCACTAGGCGGACGGGCACCCGCCACCTAGTCCGCATAGGCAGCCGCCTAGATGTAGTCGGTCCCCCCACCCACCCACCCACCCCCACACACACACACACACACACCACACCACCACCAAAAAAATTCTGGAAATAAAATCATGGATCTGGAAATAAAATGCAAAACGCCGTCTAGGACCTGACCCGCCTAGGCCCAATTCTCGTAGAATTCGGGTTGGGCATGGCCGCCTAGGCCGATTTTTAGAACAGTGAACTCAAATTAGATTCCCTCGTCTTTTAAGTCAATAACACATTCAAATTTGTGATTTTAGGTCGATTAAGAAACTATATTTCCTAATATTGTCTTATTTAAGTAATCATTTGGCACTACCGTGCTATAGAGGCATAATATGGAATGTCCAGTTGAGCCCTAGAGACATAATCAAGTATGTCCACGTTATCAAAGACGAAGTCTAATGTGTCATCGGTTGCATGGAATCAAATATACAACCGAGGCTGTGACACAAAATAAATGCATCTAATTCTCTAGAATCAAATGCGGCCATTTCTCTAAGACAAGGAAGCAAATTAGCTCTCGGCTCTCTGAAATAAAATGTACAGCCGAACCCTTGACACATAATCTATTATGTCCATATTGATCAGGGTAATGAATAAAATGTATCCTCAGTTTTTTCGAATCAAATGTATGGTCGAGTCCTGATGCAGAATCAAATGTGTCTGATTCTCAATAGCACATAACAGAATGTGTCATTGGCTGTACAAAATCAAATGTATAGCCCAGCCATATGCATGGAATCAAATGGATCAAAAGTATTTTGTAGAAAACTAGGTGGGAAGAGCAAACAGTAGAGATTTATGATACTCACTTCACTATTCAAATCAGTCACGTATAAGCAATCGACTTCCTCCGCCAGAACGTACATGCATCTCATACACTATAAATCCGACCTAGTTCACCAAAATTATTTTGAAATCTTATTGTGACTTCTATATATAGCCTAGAAATTAGGGCTAAAGGTCTGCATTATTATTATGATCAAAGTACTCCCTCTCTTAAGAGTCCATTGGCCTAACTTACATACAAAGGGATTCACCCAAGACACCCTCGACCTAATCTTAGGTCCATATTACTATGTTTCAAAAGTAAGCTATATTAGAGTTTAAATAATGCTATATATAATTTACTATTCTTAGTACATCAAATGTAAGTAGTAATAGGTAATACAACTTCTTATCAACTTTTTTCACAGTAGTTATGCTGCATAGATCTGCCATGAATTGTATAACCCCTTCATGCTGTTTTGAACCTCTATGTGATTGCTTATCCACGTGGGAGTTTTTACATGCATGTTCGCTATCGGGATAACTGAAATTGTTGTTTTTGATGGAGTCCTAATTCGGGAACTTTCAGAATTATCCTTTCCTTTTTCCACCATGTTAGTTTTACAATCACTGGATAGCAGTGTGATATCTTCTACTATGTGCAACTTGATCTTTATCTTTGGGTTTCCTCTCCCTTCTTAATTAGTTTGAGATTCAATGATTCAAAAGTAAGCTATGTTAGAGTTAAAATAATGCTATATATAATTTACTATCCTTAGTACATCAAATGTAAGTAGTAATAGGTGTTGTTCCAGCCTGCTTTTGAGTTTTGAGCCACATCTTCCGTTTCAGTAAACAAAACATATATTCCATTTTATGTCATCATACGATTTTACCACACCCATTTTAATCTCGTCAATAAATACATAAATACCAGCTGGTCACAATTTTCATTTTCATTTTCATTTATATGTAATATGTGTATATTACTTTTGCCATTCTCGTAAAATGAGGATTTGTAAAGTTAATGATGCTTTAAAGAAAATGAAAAATGGGAAGAGCGGTAGGATCTAATGCTATTCTTATTGAGGTTTGGAAATGTGTAGGTGAGAAAGAATTGTGGCTTACAAATTAATTCGACCGTCCTAATGTTGAAATTAGTTGATGATTTTATTGATTGTCTCATTGGCATTATATAGCCTTACAGTCATTAATACAATGATCTTAATCATTATGACAATAATCTCATAATGGAATATCCTGTGACATATTCTGGCATCCCAAATATGTCCTCAGGATATTCCCATGTGCTTATACTATACTTAAATATGACACCCAACATACCATATCAACACCCAACATACCATATCAACACTCCCCCTCAAGATGGGTGAAAGATATTCACTAAGCCCATCTTGTCACATCCTCTAATCATGCTCACTGAGGCGAGTCTCTTGGTTAGTCCATCTGCTACTTGATCCCTGGTTGGAACATGGCCAAGCTCCAGTAATCCACTATCCAACTTCTCTTTGATGAAGAATCTGTCAATCTCGATGTGTTTGGTCCTGTCATGCTGTACTGGATTGTTAGCGATACTAATAGCTGACTGATTGTCACACCACAGCTTCATCTTGGCTCCTTGATCCAGCTTCAGTTCCACCAGCATATTCTTCAACCATAGCAGCTCTGCAACTCCCAAGGCCATAGCTCTGTACTCTGCTTCAACTGTCGATCTGGCCACCACAGACTGCTTCTTACTCCTCCAGGAGACCAAGTTACCTCCTACAAATATGCAATATCCCGAGGTAGACCTCCTGTCATCAGCACAACTAGCCCAGTCAGAATCACAGTAGCCCTCGATGCTCACGTGATTGTTCTTCCTGAATATTAGTCCCTTCCCGGGAGCACCTTTCAAGTACCTAAGAATCTGGTACACTGCATCCATATGACCCTTCCGTGGGTCATGCATGTAGCGGCTCACCACACTTACTGCAAAGCAGATATTAGGACGTGTGTGGCTCAAATAGATCAACTTGCCAACCAGTCTCTGATATCTGTCCCGATCAACTGGTTCTCCAGCCTCAGCATCAATCTTGAACCTCTGATCTATTGGTGTCGCTGCAGGTTTGCACCCCAACATCCCAGTTTCTGTGAGAAGGTCCAGTGCATACTTCCTTTGAGAGAGAACAATCCCCTCTGCTTCTCGAGCAATCTCAATCCCAAGGAAGTACCGAAGAAGGCCGAGATCCTTCACCTCGAATTCCTTGCCAAGCTTTCCTTTGAGTTGGGCGATCTCCTGCTCATCATCTCCTGTGATAATCATATCGTCCACATACACCGCAAGCATGGTGATGTGGCCTCCACTCCGACGGAAGAACATAGTATGATCAGCATTGATCTGCTGATATCCCATCCCTATCATCGCCCTTCTGAATCTGTCAAACCACGCTCGAGGAGACTGCTTCAGTCCATAGAGGGACTTCTTCAACCTGCAGAACTTGCCTACTGTCTGATTGGTGCCAAATCCTGGTGGTATCTCCATGTACACATCCTCCACTAGATCCCCGTGAAGAAACGCATTCTTCACATCCAGTTGGTGTAGCTTCCATCCACCATTCGCTGCCAGAGAAATCAGAGTCCTGACAGTGCTCATCTTTGCAACTGGTGCAAAGGTCTCGTCATAGTCGATGCCGTACGTCTGACTGTATCCTTTGGCTACTAGTCGAGCTTTGTAGCGCTCAACCTGTCCATCTGGGTTCTGCTTCACGGTAAAGACCCACTTGCATCCAACTGCTCTCTTCTCCTCTGGCAGTCTCACAAGCTCCCAAGTGTGGTTCTTCTCCAGAGCTCCCAACTCCTCGTGCATTGCCGCTTTCCACTTTGGATCGTTCTTGGCAACCTGCCAATTGTTAGGTACAGTAATACTATCCAAAGGTGCTATAAATGCTCCATGAGAAGAAGAGATATGGTCATAAGAAACACACTGAGCAATATTCCAACCATATCTGTTTGGAGGATTTTCTGCATTGCTGCGAGTGGTCCTCCGTACAGATAGTGGTGTGGGAGGAGTAGAAGTAGGAGGAATGATATCTTGTGAAGGAGGAGGTATCACCTAAAGGGGGGTTGGTGTCGGTGCCTCAGGAGTTGGGACGAACGCAGGCAAGGGACTTGGCACTGGCACTGTCGGTACTGGTCCTGCAGTTTGCTTCTCTCTCCTGCTGTAGGTAAGTAACTCTCCCTGAGCCGTAGGCCTAACACCTTCACCTTCTTGTCCCTTCTCCGTGCCTCCATGCCAAACTTCTAAATCGGTTACCACCAAGTTCTCCATCTCCCCCTCTCGCCTAATACTGACAGTATTAGGCGTGTTGTGTGAAGTTCCGTCCTGGCGGTAGTATGGCTCATGCTCCCGAAAGTGGACATCCATACTGACAAACTTCTTCTTCTCTACTGGACTCCAGCACACATATCCCTTCTGGGTCGCCGAGTAGCCTACGAAGATGCATTTGACCGCTCTAGGGTCAAGTTTCCCAACTGATGGCCTGTTGTCCTTCACAAAACACACACACCCAAACACCTTCAGTGGGAGTATCCCACTATTATTGCCTTGCAATACCTCACATGGGGACTTCCATCCGAGGACCTTCGAGGGCATCCTGTTGATGAGTTGAGCTGCTGTCAACACTGCATGTCCCCACAGACTCTGTGGGACATTCATGTCGATCATCATACTTCTTGCGACCTCCAGAAGGTGTCTGTTTTTCCTTTCTGCAACTCCATTTTGTGCTGGTGTGTATGCACAGGTGGTCTGATGCTGTATTCCGTGTGCTGACAGGTTTTCTGCAAGCGTCCTGTTGGTATACTCCGTTCCATTGTCAGACCTCAGTACTTTCACAACTGCTTTGTACTGAGTCTGGACATGCTTATGGAAATCCCGAAAACAAGCAGGTACATCATTCTTATTTTTTATCAAATATAACCAGGTAACACGAGAGGCACACTCAATGAAAGAAACAAAGTACTTATAACCATTCTTAGTGTTAGTAGCACATGGACCCCAGACATCAGAATGTACTACCTCAAAAGCAAAAGCGCTCCTATGACTCGTGCCAACATATGAGCTCCTAGTAAGTTTTCCTAACTCGCACGCATCACATACTAATTTCTCTTTATTTGTTTTTGCATAAATCTCTGGATATAACTTACTTAGAGTATCAAAGGAAGAATGTCCCATCCTCCGATGATGGAGTATCAAGGTATCCTCAGTCCTCTGCTGCAGTCCTTCCATGCCAGCCTTCTCTGCCATAGATACCAATGCTGAGTCCAGTCCTTCTCGATCTAGGTACCACAGTCCCTCATGCCAAGTGCCAGTCCCAAGTCTTCGTCCTGTCCCTTTCTCCTGGAAGGTCACCTTAGGAATATCAAAAGAAACAATGCATTTAAGTTGGAGGATTATAGAACTAATGGACAAGAGACTGACTGGAAAGGATGGAGCATGTAAAACATTGAATAATCTTACTGAACCTGTACAATTAACAGTACCCTTACCGACCACTGGCTGGAAAGTGCCATCAGCTGTCTGAATGCTGTCTGCTGATGCTAGGTGAGTGTAGGAAGAAAACTCACTAGCATTCCCCGTCACATGTCGAGATGCTCCCGAGTCGATAATCCAGGCTGATGATTTAAGGGAAGAGATAGACGCAAGGGCAAGTGATTCGTCAGTACCTTCTGATGGATGGGCATACATGACAGCGTTGCCCCTAACAAAGAATGAGGTGGACGCCTCCTCTGTTCTACTCCTCATGTCTCCCAGTGCCTGGTCCTCCACAGTAAAGGTGCCATCAGCTTCTCCGTTCCCTTCTGATATCAGGAGGTTCGCCCGATAACCTCCTCGACCGCCTCGTTTACCCCCTCGACCACGACCACGTCCACGTCCTCTATTATATCATCGTCCGCCGAACGGTCCTCGTCCACCACCTGAATCTCCCTCCCTAGGTGGTTTGGTACAAGCATACCGATGATGACCCATCTCCCCACAGTTGTAGCACTGCCGGTTATGCTGCCAGGGCTCTCCCTTAGATCCTGTGTTTCCTGAGCTGGTGATCGCTAGTGCTGACTTTGCTTCGGGGGGACCACCTGTCCCGTCTTGCAACCTGATGTGTGTCTCCTCCTGGATCATGGCTGAGATGGCCTCCTCAAGGCTAGGGATCTTTGGTTGGGCTAGAAGTAGGGCCGTCCTCTGTGCGAAAGCTGCAGTCAGCCCTTTGAGGAACTTCATCGTCCTCTCCTGCAGACACACCTGTCTCTCCTTACACTTAGGGTCCCCGCAGCTCGCCCGATCTGAGGAGTGATCATAATCCAACCACAGACGCTCCAACTCCGTGGCATACTCCTGCACCGTCTTCTCTCCCTGTACGGTGTCATCAATCTCCCCCTTTATCTGGAAGACCCGTAAGTTGTTCCCCACACCATCATAGGTCCTTCTCAACTTCTCCCACACATTTTTCACCATCTCGATACCATCTACTGTGGCGGCAATAGACTGGACTAAGGAGTTGAGAAGCCAGATGTAGATCACCATATGAGTGGACTTCCACTCATCGCGTCCTGTCGAGCCCTCGTCCGGCTCTGTCGCCTCGCCCGTCAGGAACCCCTCCATGTTTTTTCCTGCGAGGGTTCTTCTCACTCGCCGTGACCAACTCAGATAGGTGGCTGGTCCATCTAATTTCAGATCGATGGAGGGAAGCTTCAACTCCGGCGACGTTCGTGTCGTATTCTCACCAGCCGACATCGTCAACAACTTCATCAACGTTGCCACCTCTGCAGAATCTAGCTTCTTGATGATCTCCTCCATCGACGCGTCGTCTATCCAGTCACGTCCGCACCACGACTCACGCTCGTCCTCGTCGTCCGCTCCTAGATCCGAACATGTCTCCCATTTTTTCAGATCTAGGCATCCCTATTAGGCGCTGTCTCGTGCTGGTGCGGAGGAGGCGGCATCACGCATGTCACAGCCACCGTCGCAGCAGCAGCAGCCGCAGCAGCAGTAGTAGCCGCAGCAGTAGCTGGACGGGACAACAACAGCGAAGGGCGGAGAAGGGAAGAAGAGGGGGCGTGGAAGAGTTCGGTGGAGGAGATCTAGGAAATCCTCCTGTGGGTTTGTGGAAGCTTGGTGACGGCTAGGGTTTGTGGAAACTTGGCTCTGATACCATGTTGAAATTAGTTGATGATTTTATTGATTGTCTCATTGGCATTATATAGCCTTACAGTCATTAATACAATGTTCTTAATCATTATGACAATAATCTCATAATGGAATATCCTGTGACATATTCTGGCATCCCAAATATGTCCTCAGGATATTCCCATGTGCTTATATTATACTTAAATATGACACCCAACATACCATATCAACACCCAACATACCATATCAACACCTAAGGACTAGGAAGACGCTCAATGAGTGGAAAGTTAGTATTATAGTACCTATATATGAAAATAAGGGGGATAAACAAAGTTGTACCAACTACCAACTATCACAGGTTTAAGCTTAGGAGTCATGCCACGAAACTTTGGGAGAGAGTAATTGAGCAAATAATAAGAAAGTAAACTATAATTTCATATAATCAATTTGGTTTTATGTCAGGAAGATCTATTGGGAAGCCATTTACTTGCTACGAAGATTAATTAAACTTTTAGAGAAAATTATTGACTTAGAGAGCTTACATAGTTCCTAGGGGATAATGTAGTGGGATTTGGAGAAGAAACAAGTCTCTAGTAGCTATAATATTAAGGATATGCACAACTGAGTCACAACCGGACAATCCATTGGAGGAGATAATAAACCATTTTCGATCATTGTTGGCTTAATCAAGCACAAGGTTCTAAATGACGGTAGGCGGTTGCGCGACAGAGAGGGGCTGCCAGCCGACTAGGCGCCTGAACTTGTAGCAACAAATTTATGAGGGAATTGAGTTAGTCTAACATTCAGCTACATGGAGATAAATAATCTATTCTAAAATGACTTACTCTAATTCTAAAATGACTAGGTCATTCAGTCACATGGAAACAAGAGAAGTGGTAGTCTGACTAAGTCATTAAGTTGAGACTTGAGAGTCAGACACATTACAAAAGAATTCATTTATCAATGAAAACTTTGAAAATAGAGAAAAAGTTTTATTTTTCAATGAAAATTTTGAAAACAGAAACAAAAGAAGTTTCCCCAAAACCAAAACAAACAGAGAGGAATGGAGAGCTAGAGAAAACGAATTAAGAGAAAGAGAGTATGCTCGTACCTGGTCGCCGTTACGTCGCATCGCTGGTCGGTGGTTCGGCTGTGAGTGTTGGCACTTGGCAATGATAACGTCCTCTTCTTCAATTTTTTTTTATTTGGAATGTAGAAAGATCCAAGATGACAGTAGTAATTTTTGGTTTCTTGTCAGTTTTTTGGGTTTCGTGTCAGTTTTTTTGGTAACTTTCAATTTTCTGAGAGATCACCTTCGCCTACGACGTCTCACCTCTCCAATGCCGCCAAACATTGAGGCAGCCGCCTACTCCACCACCACCAACAAAAGTGGCACGAAAAGTGGCCGCTTCGCGCCTATGCTGTCGCCTCGACCGCCATTTAGAATACAGATCAAGCATCAAAGTTAAGTACTTACCTTTTTTGCGCTAGTTATGGATGAAATTACTAGGCATATTCAAAAGGAGGTTCTATGGTGTATGATATTTTGTTGATTATTGAGAGTAGAAAAGGATTACATGCTAAAATATGAGTATGGAGAGTAACTTTAGACTCATGGTTTTAAAATTAATAGGACGAAAATAGAGTATACGAAAGGTAACTTCAACTAGAAGTCGAAGAGAAATTAGGGAGGAGTGCATATAGATGGAGAAAAGATACCTCGAGGAGTGATAGTTTCAGTATTTAAGATCAATTATTGATCATGATAGACGGAGAAGAATGTTGTGCAATGCTTTATAAGGCTAGCCGTTCTTTATGGATTGGAGTGTTGGGCAATTAAGAAAACATGTCTAGAAATTAAATCGAACATAGAGGTATGATAAGGACACATTATATCCTTTCCTGGGAGACTAAACCGACAATTATGTCTCCTATATCAAAATAATGGTTCTACTCCTTTTAGTTTCCAAAGTTAGCCATGGATTTTATACAAAAGATGTGTGCTAATTTTCTCTTAGATATGATGGGAGGTCATTTGTGAAACTAAGAGCAGACGTATGAAGTGAGGGAAGGCTTCAAAATTCCGGCTAGGTTTATTGTCTGGAACTTCTTTGGAGAATTTTTAAAGGAGAATTCTGTGGGGCAAATGAAAAACAGGTAGATATGTGAAGATAAATAACTTGTACTATGAGCATAGATAACAGCTTATGTTACGTGGAAAAATGTCTTGAGATGCACATAGCAGGGATTTGATTTTTATTTGATCCTTGGCTACCAGGAGGTATACTCATAGATAGATTGGGTTGGATTTCTCTGGCAGTGTTGGGAGGTAAGAAACCCATGGTAGATAGGAATGTCTCTGTATCTAGATAGCAACCTCATATAGATATGTCTTCTCCTTTGTCTGAAGAAAAATATTAAGGATTTGCATGGAAATAGCGATTTTGGAGAGGATCATTGAGTTTTGGACATCTGATAAATTGGGTAATTTCACACTTAAATTTGCATGGGATATGGGGAATTACTATTGTCACAAATCAATGCGCACAGGTAGACTGGTATGATTATAGGATGGTTCCCAGTTCAGAGTGCTAAAATGAGTTTTTTCTTTCTTTCTATATACATGTCTTAAACAGGGAGCCTTGTATTAAATGTGTAGACCAACATGTCCTTTTTTCCAACACCAAAGCAACATGTCTGACATATATCCTCCTCAACATGTTTGGTTGATACCGAACATGTGAAAAATTGGCCAATTGTGGCATAAGTTGGCTAGATAGGTTAATGGGTAGAATTTTTTAAAACCATATCGATTAACGCGAAAGTAAAGTAAATGTTATAAAATATATAACCTCACCACTCTCTCTCACGCTTTCCTCTCTCATTCTCCCGAGTTTCTACGTGAAAGAAGCACTCTAAGCCCCATTCCCCTTTCTATTTGGCAAGGCTTCCCATCCGGGTGGTGAGATGTAAACCCTTTTCCTCTCTCTACCCTTCAGTGCCTTTCTCCTCTCTCTTGAGATTTTTGCAAGATCTACTCTCCAGATCCTCTCTACTCTCTAGCTTCTTCCTCGATTTCTCTCTAGCTCATCGTCTCCTCCCTCCGGTGCCACCTCATCTGTCAACCACTGAGTAAGCTTTCTCCTCTCCAACTCCTTTATCCTCGATCTCCACATCCTGGTAGTTCTAGGACATTAGTATATTACTTGCATATTTAAGTAGCTTGATATGTATGCCAGGCATTGTTCTTTACCCCCACTTGCTCGGTATCCAACATCTGAAATGAACCCGACATCCGGATTTAGTACCCTGATATGGAAGTGTAGACTTCTGTCTATTTTGCATATACACCAATACAATATGGACAAATCACTAACCGTGGACAAATTTTGCAGTGTCTACGTCACTAAATTTGGAGTGACCTTGACTCCCTGCTTCTTAGCTTCTACTCAATGTATTGATTTCTCCTATGGGAACCTTGAGAAGCCTGTAATATGCCCACCACCTAATTATAGAAATCAGATAGTGAAACCATATTGTTGTTAGAAAAGCCAAAGTATTTATGTCAGGATACAGTATTAGGAACTAAGATTCAATTCCCTTTACTATTTGGTTTTCTCACTTTTTCGAATATATCTGGTAGAGAGTGAAGGCCCCTAGAGGAGCACAACATTGGACTCCCTAATCTAAATTTTTAGTTCGTTTTATTTGATAATACCATACAATGTTTTGGAAATAAGGAGATGTTTTTTTCCCATTACAATTGTTATTCAGAAGGATAAAAACAATTATATGTTCTTCTAACCTAATTTTATTTATAGGAAAAAACCCTTTGTTATTTATACAAATGTTGATTAGGTTTGTTTTATGACAATGCACATGTTAAATATAAATGACTTTTGAGATGACTCTGTGTAATACGGTACTCCATATCCCTTGATATGTGCCTAATTTTCATATAAATATGAAAATCCTATATCATCTTCCCTAGTCTGCAAGTTGTGAAAGGGGTTTTTGAAGGGCATTTTTTGTTCAAACAAGGTTATGTTGGTACATGTTCTGCAGTCTTCTGGTAGTATTGTTTTGTAAGAGTGGAAACAGTAACTACATCTTGACCCTCAAGAGACCTTGCATTTAGTAGGAGATTAGTGGAGACCCTGATTCCTACACGAAGTGGATGTTTGGAACAGTGATATGCCTGCCTTTGTCTTTTTCGCACAAAACCTGAAGGATTTCTTCAGCATGTGGCAGGCATTAATGGTTCTACTCATTATTGAATCTAAAGTTTGGATGGAGGGCTAGAACCTTGTTTCCTCAATGATATTGATAGTAACTTATGTTTCTTGGTTGTTTTTGTATTATTGATATTATAGCATATAATGATTGTTCTTTCATTTCTCCATCAAACAATTTGGAAAATTGCTATTTTTGCCCAGTCAAGCTTTGTATGCTAATTCATTCGACTTTTTTTAACAGGTAATTGGGGATTCATACCCAGGTTTTGAAGGAGCCTGGCCTTCAGTTTCAGGTTGTAGGTTTTGTTTCCCATGAGATAACTCTTGGGATTTTGTATAAACATGAAACATCCGGCTGTTATATTGTTTTACTTTCTGAATCTCAGTTATCATGAATGAAAACATGAAATAAAGTCTTGGTTCAGCTACTATGTTGTCTTGCTACAAAACAAATGGAATTGGTTCTTTTCGGACTGTATTTTTTATCGTAATTTTCTAGTTTGTCTAAGGGGGTGACTGGTTGTCCGTAAATATTATTTACCCATGCAACATTTGCGGTTGCAAGCCCTGCAGATCCAGTGTTTGGTCGGTTGCTAGGAAAACTAATATTTACAAATGAGACGTCTAATGCTTGCACATATAGCTTTTGTTGCTAGAAACAGAGATTTTTTTGTTTTGGTTGGACTTTTATAACACGAAAAGGGAAAATGATGTACCGAATATTGCCTACTTTCAGCTGCACTTGTTACAGTAATTGATTTCACTTACAGCAATCAAGATATAATGAAAATGACTTGACTGCCGCAACTGGTTCTATTCATGGTTTAGCTCAAAGGATTGTTCGTCATATGTTAATTTTAAAGTATATGTCAACATACATTTTGATGTGTTCTATATATATTCATCTAATAATGATTGTTCTATGCGGCTGATGTGCTCTATATATATTCATCGGATGATGTGTTTTATATTATTTTCATCGAATATGTGATTGATCTAAGAATTGATCTAAGAATATGTGATTGTGTTCTATCATTTAAATGTCTTATATTTTCACTGCTGTTGGAGAAAGGAGGTAGGTTGCATTTAGTAGCCGATAAAACATTGTGGAATTTCTATAAAAAAAGCATTGTGGGATTTCTATAAAATGATGGCCGATTCCGAAAATTTGGGGATGGCCGATTCCGAACATTTGGGGATAAAAAGCTTTGTTGGTGTTGTTGTAAGCTAACCATTGAATGCAGTAGTGAGGAAATCTAATTGAATGTCATGCTGGAGATTTGACACATTCAATTTCTGATTACTTTGTTTATTGTTCATTTTGATGTTGCAGTTTGTCATATGAAATCACTGATGTTGAATGCTCACAATTGAATGTAGTGGGACTTACCAAATGTATGTCTTGATGGACATTGACTCACTTCAATTTATTGATTACTTCTCATTGTTTGTTTTGATGTTGTAGATGTCATATGGATTTGTTTTAGAGGTAAGACAGTTGAAAATGCAAAAAATAATTGCTTGAGAGTACAATGGATGCCTCAGATTCCTCGGTCAGACGGACCCAAAAAAATTGGGACAAAAGCTTTGTTCTTTGCGATTGTATTTTGATTGCATTGAGTGGACATCAATCCCACTAGATACAAAGTGTAGAATGGAATAATGAATAATTTGTTATTCGGGAAGAAGTACATATATATAGGAGGAGGTTAGCCTCCTCCTTATTTTTCATCTGATGTAGAACTAAATAAGTCCTTATAACTCAACATTTTTCCTCAAGATGGGTGATAAATATCAATCATCCATATTTTGTTGCAAAAGATATCAAACTTTCTAGAACCTAAACCTTTAGTTAAACAATCAGCTAACTGTTCCCCTGATTTCACATAGCTCAAAGTTAAAATTTTTTTATTCAGCTGCTCCTTAATGAAGAACCGATCAATCTTCACATGTTTGGTTTGGTGTGATCATGCTGAACTGGATTTTTTGCAATATCAATTGATGATTTGTTGTCACACCAAAGTTGCAGAGAGTCTCCTCTAAACAAAAGCATCTCAGACAAAAAGATCTTCACCCACATCATCTCGCATAGGCTAACTGCCATAGCCATGTACTCGGCCTCAGCTGTAGACCTAGCCACTACATCTTGCTACGCTAAGATACAAGATTGCCTCCAACAAAAATACAATAACCTGTAGTGGACCTGCGATCGTCCCTACAACCCGCACAATCGACATCAAAGTAGTCTTCAACTCTCAGATGTCCAGAACTTCTGAACCATAACCCATTTTTTGGACTTCCTTTAATATACCTGAGAATTCTGCGAACTGCCTCCATATGCTGCTCTTTGGGATCATGCATATATCTACTCACCACACTCACGACCTGAGTAATATCAGGTCTCGTATGGCATAGACATATAAGTCGACCAACTAACCTTTGATATTACTCCTTACTCACCGGATCACCACCCTCGGCACACAACTTGTGATTCTGCTCGATAGTAGTAGAAGCAACCCTGCAATCTAGCATCATTTTCTCTGAAAGAATGTCCAGAGTATACTTTCGCTGAGAAAGTACTATACCCTTTAGTGACCTTGCAATTTCAATTCCGAGGAAGTACTTGTCACGCCCCAGAACCAAAATACTGGAGAGCGGGGGCGGACAAAGCCAACTACATATACTAGAGTACTCGATACCCCAAGATACGATCACGGCTGTCTAGACATGTGAGGGTTTACTCTACAATCCAAAAGTCATTCATGGGTCAAGAGTCCTAGGTGTCTCAATCTCAAGCAAGCAACAAGTTACAAAATGTATGATCACCAAACATATCATAGTAAGGCATCCCAAACTATACATACACAGATGATCATGAAGCTAGTTACAAAATGAAGAACTAGCAAGAGTACAATATTACGTGATCAGATCTAGCTATAGTCTAGAATATGCTTTACATATAGGTCCGCATATAAGATATCAAGTTCCAAGATGCGAGCTAAACACGTGCTCGGTGGCTAAACGCCTCAAAAGTATAATTGCAAGATCAGGTGGGTGATGGAGAAGAAAACCCACTCAATGCCTCAGGTGCTCCTGGTGTTCACCATCTTGAGACGGGAAGTACAGAAGATCCTGTGATCCTGCTCCAAATACTGGTCATACAAAACCAGTGGGATCAGACCCCAAAATTGCAAGTACCACAATGGAGCCAACTTAGAAAGTAAAACCAGCATGCAAAAATCAGTAACATATAACATAGGAAAAGAGTAAACAGATGCATCAAGTAAAATAACAGTTAAACAGCTCTGGAGTATTTAAACAAGGATATCTGGAATCAGTACTCAGGTTACAGCTCAGTACTAGTAGCTGAATGAATCAGGACAAGACTAGACTAGAAATCAAAAAATTACGGCCAATCATGTCCTACTGCTTGCTATCATTAACAAACTAGGATTATCACAGTCCTAGTTACTAACACATGCAATTTGAGATTCCATATAGCCACATGCCCTACTGACTATCCAGGTTATCCAGGCGTAATGATACATAAAAAAGATTCTATCCGGCATAGTAATTTACAGGTAATGCAACACTCGATGGCGTACTGGACGTGTGTCCCTCACGACGGAGAGCTCCAAATCCATTATGTGTCGCTGGGAACCGGGATTGCATGTAGCCAGAAAATATCTTTAGATGCTTTCTAGATTATTACTCTAGTTATCAACTTAGACAAGTTATCGAGGATTCCTGATCATGGTGTTCAAGAATCTGCCTTAGACATGATGCAAGACATGACAAGACAGTAGCTTGATAAGTACATTCAGTACAAGAACAAGTAATCAACCATGGGAAGTTACCTTATCACTTAAAGCAATTCAATCCAGGAAATTCTAGCATGTCAGGAGTGCGATTCGGTGAGCCACTATCAGGAATAGCAGTACATGTCAGGTTAACTCGATACGATGAGCTATTATCGGGAATATCAATACAAGTCTGTCGTCGGGAGTTCAAGATTATCAGTGTAACTATAATCAATGTTCAGGAAATTCTATGTTCTGGCAAGTTGTCACAGTTAGGTTATAAGCAATTTAGAGAAATATTGCATGTATAAGAATCAAATATAATAGGCTAAACAAGAAAATATATTAAAAGAATTTAAACTACTACAAGTGTTATAGGCGCATGAGATAAGCTGACCGCATACAACAAGTTGGCCGCATGCAAGAAGCTGGCCGCATGCCATTCACAAAGTCCACTCCTCGGTTAAGGTGCTGAGTGACGGGTCATTAATGCATGTCAGGAACGTGACTGATGTGACTGATAAGACTAGCCATGTCAGGGAAGTGACCGATGTGACTAGCCAATAAATGTGGGTCAAAAGAAAAGACAAAGCCATGAAAAGTTGTGTCCAGGCGGTGCAGAGGACATGCGCCTAAAAGATGGGGGCACATACATCCGTGTCGCATGGCACATGGCCGCATGCTGGCTGGCCACATAGACGTTTCATGCACCCAGTGAGTCCAATACAAAGAGTTATGTCACTTAGCTTTTTCAGCACTTAGTTTCATAACACTCAGGTGTAAATCAGTCATGCTCCCAACAAGATAGGCACATGCTGTGAGGATATGCGGCAAAGAGTTTATGCCGCATGGCTCTCTCGGCCGTATATAGGCTGGCCGCATGAAGCTCCATCGTCCCAAAACAACAAGTCTGCCATGGAAACTTCGAGTTTTCATGATAACTTGTTTTCTCTACGGAATTCTCATATCAAGTCCAAATCCAGTGAAGTAAAGCTCAAAACTGTAAGAAATCAAGTGCTCCTCAACATAGAACTACTAGTTTTCGAAAACATTATGTTTTAAGAGATCACAACCATGAAAAACCTATGAAAGCTCCAAACTTGAAACTTAGATCTATTCCAACCAAGACTTCAAATCCGAAAATACCAAGAACTAAACATACAAAGGAACTAATAGAGCACAACATAGGTCAATAGTATGCAAGAAATTTAAATAAATGCAATAGAGCAAGTTCTTCCTCATTGGTAAGATGTACTTGCCTAACCCACTACTAAACTACTACCACTACTGCCACCAAGGGGGAGGGTGCACGGCTAGGGGAGGGTGCTCGGGTTCGGCCAAGGAAGGAAAGGGAAGAGAAAATGAAGAAGAGAAGAAAATGAATGAATGAGGAAGAGAGAAAGAAATGGCTATATATATCAAGGGTTGACTAATACTATTCAAAATTCTAAAAATTGTACAAAAGCAGCTAGAAAAATCCAAAATATATACGGGAAGCAATTATACAGCAATAACGCACATATACCAGATTACAAATACGAGAATACGAAAATAGTGAGATGGATCTCACAGTACTTCAACTGTCCCAGATCCTTGACTTCAAATTTCTCCCAAAGTCTTTTCTTCAGCCGTAGGATCTCCTCAGTATCATCTCCAGTAATTACAATATCATCAACATAGACTGCAAGAACAGTGATATGAGTCTTCGAGTGCCTGTAAAATATATCATGATCTCCATTGCACTGTCTATATCCCATACCATATACTGCAAGCCCGAATCTATCAAACCATGCTCTCGAGACTGCTTTAGTCCATACAAAGACTTCTTCAATTTGCATACCTTTCTAGTTGTTTATGAAGAAGCAAAGCCTGGTTGAATCTCCATATACACCTCCTCATGGAGATCTCCATGCAAAAAGGCATCCTTGACATCTAGTTGATGTAGCTGCCAATTGAAGTTGGCAACACATGATACCAACACTCGCACATTGCTCATCTTTGCTACTGTAGCAAAGGTCTCATCATAATCGATACCATAAGTTTGGCTGTAACCTTTAGCAACCAATCAGGCCTTGTATCTGTTAATCTTTCCTTTTGGAGTCTGCTTAATAGTATAAACCCATTTTGATCCAACAACACGATTTCCAGATGACAGTGGCACCAGCTTCCATGTGTCATTCTTCTTCATCGTCTAAAGTTCCTCCTGCATGGAACTCAACTACCTAGGATCTTGCTTAGCTACCTGCCAGTTGTTAGGGACAAGCACTGAATGCAATGAAGCAAGGAAGGACTTATAGGCAGGCAGAATGGATGCATATGAAACATAATATGCAATATCAGTATCCCAACTGCCAAACTTAGTTGGAGGTTTTCCAGCATTAACTCTAGAAGTTCTACGAAGCAAGACATGAGCGAAAGAAGTATCAGGGGAGAATTGTTATCATGTGACTCAGGTGGAAAGGCTAAAGAAGGACCTAGAGAAGAGGGACTTGGGAAATCAACATTTGTGGGTGCTGGCATAGACGTAGGAGATGGCTCATGCTGCTTCTGGTGCTCTTGCTGCTCCTGCTGCTCATGCTCCCTATATACTTTCAACTTCCCCTGACTGTCGGCTCCCCCCTGAGACACCATCACTCCTCAGTGACTCATAAGGACATGAAATCATACCAACCATGATGTCGCTCTCATTCTCCCCCTCTCTACTAGCATCAGTAAAGCCACCCTCGAACAAGGAACTCAACTCCGTCTTCTCCCCATAGAATGGTTCAAATTTCCGGAAGGTCACGTCCATACTGACAACCAACCTTCTTTCAGTGGGACACCAACACTTGTATCCTTTCTGACTTAATAAGTAGTCCACAAAGATACATTTAACTTCTTGTGGATCCATCTTACTCACTATCAATCTGTGATCACGAAATATGTGCATCCAAACACTCTGGGTGGAACAATAAAAATATTAGAGCCCAAGAGCATCTCACATGGTGTCTTTATCCCTAATACTCCTGACGATATTCTATTGATTAGATAAGCTGTTGTCATAACAACCTCACTCTACATGAACTTAGGCACATTCATCACCAACATCAATGAATGCGCCACTTCCAGTAGATGCCTGTTCTTGCGTTCAGCTATCCCATTCTGAACAGGAGTATCTGGGCAAGTGATTTGATAAAGAATTCCCTAACTAGATATGAAAGTAGCAAACTCCTTGTTGGTGTACTCAATCCCATCACCTGTACTCCAAACTTGGTCTTCACATACTTCGAGAAGTCTTAAAAATATTTGTACACCTTAGATTTCTGCTTCATCGTGTAGATCCAAGTCATACGTGAGTAGCAATCAATAAAAGTAATAAACCATCTGAATCCACTGATAGAAGTAGTATGACATGATCCCCAAACATCATAATGAACAAGTGCAAATGGCTCAAAACTTCGAAGACCAACCATTTTATAAGTAGAACGTGTATGCTTTCCAAGTTCACAAGCATTACAAAATAACATCTTTTGTCCACTTTATTCATTATCTCAGGTTCTAACTTATTCAAACTATCAAAAGATAAATGCCCCAATCTGCAGTATTGAAGCATTACTTCTGCCTCTGGACCTCCACTAACAGTAGCCGCAAATATTGCGGCCTCCATGTCCAGGTACTAATGGCCATCATGCCTGATGCCAGTTCCAAGCCTCTTCCTCGTGTCCTTCTCCTGGAAAGAACAAATATCCCGATAAAAAAGAACAATACAATTCAATGGATCAATGAGAGAGCTAATAAAAAGTAAGTTGACCGGAAATGAAGGAACATGCAATATAGATGACATGGTAACAGATGAAGTACAATGGATCGAGCTAATACCGCTGATGGGTTGGGATATCCCATCAGCAGTCTGAACTATCGCGGGATGCATATGCTTGCTTGGATAATATAATACAAATCCACTAGATGCACCTGTGATATGCCTAGATGTACCTGAGTCTATGATCCAACCAACATGAGATTTAGTGGATGCATGTGCTTGAACCAGGATACCTTTGCCCATATGAGGGTAACTAGTAAAGTTACCGAGGTAGGTAGTGTCATCCAGATCCTGAGTGGTATGTCCCTTGCCCTTCTCAACCTGAAGCTTGAACTGACGTAGTTCCTCTAGCTCTGTCATCTCAGCTCCAGTCATCTCAGTAGTGGTCTGGAACTCCTTTTCTACAGCTAGGTGAGCAACTCCTCGGCTTCCACGTCTCCTGCATACTTGACCTGCACATCCACCTCTCTGTCTTCTGCCTCCTTGGCCTCGACAGAATTACAGGGTTGAGGGCAGTTGTAGCTGAGGTGCCCTTTCTTTCCATAATTATAACACTAGCTGTCATCGTTGATGGGAGACAGGAACCACTAATGACGAGTGAACAGCAGGTGAGGTCTCGCCTTTCATCACCTTCTGTCTGATCTCATCTTGCTCCATCGATGTGACAGACTCATCCAGGGATGGGAGATATGGCAGATGACACATTGCTGCCCTCCTAGCCTCAAACCGCGAGTTCAGGCTCTTGAGAAAATGAGCCACATGCCTATGCTTACTTTACTGCTTCCAAAGGAGAACATCTTCCAGGTTCTGCAATTATAGCGGATCATAGTGGTCCAAGTTCGCACACAAGCGACGTAGCTCCGCTGCATACTAGAGTATTGTCTTTTCTCCCTGTGTGGTAGCATCAATCTTCTTCTCAACTTTTATCATCATCATGACACTCCCAGCTCTAGAGTACATTCCAATCAATGTCGTTCAAACATCAGCTGCACTACAGATCGACTCCACCATCTCATCTATGGATGGAGACACAGAAGTCAGCAGCCAAGAAATCACCAGAGAATTAAGGTGACTCCATGTGCTTCACTCAATACTCGTCTTATCATTTGGCTCAGTGCACTCTCCCTTCACATATTTTTTAAGTCTCTTGTTCCGAAGGTTTAACAACGCACTCTTAGACTAACTTAGGTAGTTTCTCGTCCCCTCAAGTTTGATTTTATTCGTAAGCAACTCTATCTTCTTAATCACCTGCGACGGTTTTGGTGCGGACACGACGGCCCTACTGGATGAGGTATCCTCTAATTTGGCCTGAAATACCCTGGCCACCCCCTCCAGTATCTCCTTCAACTCCTGACTAGTCACATGTGTTCTCATCTCCACAGTTGCACTTATTGCAAATCCAACACAGAGACGAGGTCAAACACAACTCAAACACATATCGTGTGCCTACACGCGATCACGGCTGTCTCTATTTATTTGTACACCCCCAAGTTCATGCTGCATGAGAGGTACACGATGGGTACTCGCCGTAACAAAGGCGAGAAATAGAGATCTGTGCAAAACTTTCCATGAAGTATACTCTCTAATCTCGAAACCCACGTTGAGATCGAAATCAGAGATCCAACAAACAACTCGCCTACGCCGACGTACAACGAGGACAAGGTCGACATCAGGTAGGCTTCCACTCGGGCAGAGGTAGGCGGGGGGGGGGGGGGGGGAGGGTGAGAGAGAGAGAGAAAGGAAGGAGAAGGGTAAATTTTATTTTTATTTTTTTATGTAGAGAAAGGATTCAGAGTTTTGGCTCTGATACCACGAAGAATAAAATAATGGATGATTTATTATTCAGGAGGGAGTACATATATATAGGAAGAGGCTAGCTGTCACGTCCCAGTACCGGAATACGGAGACGGGTATGGCCAGCTACCCTGTACAAGGTACTATACGTCGTACGACGATCACGGCTGTATAAGACAAGGGAGTGCATGCTATAATCAAGTCTCATATGGTCAAGAACTTCTATGTCTCAATCATTCAAACAAGAAACAGTAAGCATAGAGCATATATGATAAGCAATAAGGCGTCACAAACTCTTTCTCAAAATATTCTGGAGTCCAGCTGTACAAAAATAAAAAGATAAAAAAGTAGCAAAAGTACATGACAGTGATTCAACTGCAGTCTGATTTAATACAATCATGTAAGAAAACTAATGTCCAGACGAGCCGGCTAACAGGTGCCGGTGGCTAACCGCCCAATAGAAGTAAATGTGCAAGACGAGCAGGAAAGAAAAAAAACTCGCTCGCTATCCCCTGCGACCATATTCCTGGTGCACGCCATGAGTTGGGGGAAAGAATGATGGATCCTCAGGTGTTGGCTCGAGACTTGGCCATGCAAAACCAGTGGGGTTGGACCCCAAATAGCAAGTACCACAAAGGAAGCACAAAATAGAGAAACAAAAAACCCAATGAAAATAATATAATAATACACTGGTTCAGTGTCGTAACTTAGGTCCATGGCATATCCTAGCGCTAAGGCTCAACCCTACAAGAAAATAAGGATAAGGGTTGAACCCTCAGACAATGATAGTCCATTTTCCTAGGCTACTAGCTGAAATAATACAATCACAAACAATTCTATATTCTTATATCGGCCAATCATTTGTACGACTTGCTATTTTATGGAGTCTGAGGTTATCTCAAAATAATGCATAATAAGTATCCTCAGATCACACCAGTGTCGAACATGAGCTAACCGAACTAATATAATAAAATAAGCACTTGTAGGTTGCACCAGTCCCCCGTAGGGCCACTACGCTAAAAATACGGTATTAGCGGTTCCAGTGTTCCTATATTGAAACAGCGGCTCGACATAATAATAAGTCAGATACTGTACTCCACTAAGGCAGATGATATACAGTATTTATGGTGGCCAGTCCACAACGTACTTCGAATGAATCTCTGTGGGAAGGTTTGTTGGCATGATCTCGGGATACCGTTTCCTCCAATGTTACTATCACTTTTCGTTACCTAATTAGCCCTAGGTTGTATTTGAAATCTCAAGACGTGGTCACATGAGGATTTCCCTTAAGATGTCATACAAGGTACGGACACTCTAGATACGAATCTATGGAAGTCAAATCTGGATTCACCTGAGCATGTATGCAATATTCATACAATCAAAAATCCTAGCCACGCTTTGGTAGTTCGACTATCTTATTATGCCCATGCTGGGGAAACAATGTTCATATTTATAATATCACACATTCAGGAATTTGGAGGCATTCTCGATGCACAATCCAAATATAATCACTTAACACGTGACACAATGTGTCGTACCTCGGCTCACATGAAAAAATGAATAATTATTAGGCAAAAGTAGTATCAGCACGGATACAGTATTCGAGTCTAATTACCAATTATACATTGGGTCACATGAATCAAAAAAATATTCCATCAAACAAGTAGGGCCGCATGGGTCTCTAGGCCGCATAACAATCCTGGCCGCATAAGAAGTCAGACCGCATGACAATCCTGGTTGCATGGAGTCATGCCACATGGAGTCATGCCGCACGGAGTCAGGGCTAAGGTCTACTCCTCTCGATAAGTGATAAAGCGACGAGAAATAAATAAAGTGTCAGTGATGTGACATAAAGTATAATGTGACTTAAAGCATGATGTGTCATAAAGTGTGTCAGAAAGAAAAGACAAAACTATATAAAGATGTGCGCCAAGGATGCGCCAAAGTTCAAAGTCATACGTCCAAAGAAAGGTGGTCGCATGCTCTGCTTGCCGTATAAGTTCGATGTCGCATGAAGTTCGATGCCGCATGGAGTGTCTTTTGGACTTAGCAAATTTCACATTCGTTCAGCGAGTGAATGCATAAAGTGTTCAAGGACACTTGCGTAGATCAACAGTCATGCGTCCAACAAGATGGACGCATACTGTCAGTATGTGGCAAGAGTTCAGCCGAATAACCCTCTCGGGCCGCATAGCACTCTCAGCCACATAGCTCGCTGGCCGCATGAAGACTTCGTCTTCTCCAACAGCAGGTTCGGCCATGGCAAAAACTCTCAAAAACTGAAATCTTATTTTCTTCATAAAATCTTATTTTAAGTCCAAATCAGGTGAACCAAAAGTTAAAATGCTCTAAATCGAAAGATCTAACATGTAGCAAAAACTGATTTTCAAAAACACAAGTTTAATTGATCAAAACCAAGAAAAACTCATAAAATCTAATAAAAACCTAAGTTATAAATATAGATCTACAGTAATCCATCCATCAAAACAGAAAACTCTAAGAACTAAAAGTGCTTAGAAATACATAATAAATATAATGGAACAATAATATGAAGGGTTTTTTTTTTTTATTTCTCATACAAGGTGTACTTGCCTATGAATAAAGGAGAGAAAGCTAAAGAAAGAGGAAGAAATGAAGAAGAGAAGAGAGAGAATGAAATATTGGTTTATATATGCTAGGGTTTGAGGGTTAAAACAAAGACTCTCATGAGTTGAACCAACCCACAAAATAAACCATGAACCAAGTTAAACCAAAGAATAGCTCTAGTCTCCATGCACATGCAACCATGCTAAAATAAAAATACGTTTCAAATACGTATATCGGGAATGGGTAGTGACATCTCTATCCACCTTAGAAAAATTTTGTCCACGGAATTCTAATCCAAGCAATATCTAGAGAAGTCAGGACAAGCACGATATAAACCTACTAGCAACTACTCATGCAAGCAATATCATCACAACACCTAAGTGATCACCTGATCACAGAATTCGAGATATGAAGGCATAAGATAGAGTATACCTTCCTGTCACGCCCCAGTCCCAAAATACGTAGGACTAGGAATACATAACACGTCCAGCCGTATGTATACGAACTCCAATATGTAGAAATCATATACACACGTACGCTGTATATGAATATGCAAATCCATCAGTGGTAATATACTGTCATAACAAGTCACACAAAATCTATGTCTCATCCACAGCTCAAATAATCAGTAGGAATAAACGCTGAATAATAACTAGATATCCAAAATGAGTATCAAATCTGATAGTCGGGTGGAAATAAATCCACTACAAAACGACTATCCTGAAGTAGCAAAATATCTAAACACCGTCGATAAATTACAGATACTCTGAGGGTAAGATCTCCCCATCCTGGTAAGTGGAGTCAGGTTCCGGTCCGTACTCCTGTGGGTACTCCTGCTCGTCTATATCTGAAAAAGGACCAAGTCCTCAGAGGGACGTAACAAGATACATAAAAACATGCCAATAAGTACTGAAATATAAACATCCAATGGGTCTCCTAACCATCTAAGTGAATGTAGTTTGAGAACAACTTTCCACCAAGTGGGCTATCTGGCTAAAAATATGGAATTGGCGTGACCCTCTCGGAGAATCAGGAGCCTCAAAGCATGTCGTCTTTTGAACGGCAGAGGCCGCCAGTAATATATAGTGGTCATCATCAGCCGTTTCTCCGGTGGAGAATCCGGGCGTACAGGAAAAGTGCAAAGGAGCCCAAATGTTTTACTTATTGTTCTCCCCACCCCATGCTCTAAGCATGCCATATCCATGACATGATAAATCCTCTAAATAACTGCCAGGTCTACTAGCATACAAAGTTTCTATCAGCAGTTACTCCTAACGCACGACACTTACGTACAGGAATCCAACCCGATACGTAGTCCGAGATCTACATGAGACTCACGATGCTGTGTAGCAACTGTGTCACGGCCAATGACCTTACTGATGCTCCCTGAAACTTGATGGTCTCATAAATAGGTCCAATCTACAAAATAAACATCTATATAGGTAGAATTAAACATGCATGTATCAACTGGAATATAAATAATAGTACAGTGGCAAGGTATACTTGTCGAACAAAAGTCCTGAATAGTGCAAGCGTTCCAACAGTGTTAAGTTGTAGTAAAAAGAAGTGGGTTAGGATTTTGAGAGTTGTAATTATATATAGGAATAAGGAGGCGGTGGGATTTACTTAATGGGTAAGAAACTGTTGCCACTGTTGTTTTCCTTTTATTGGTTTAGGTGTGCGGTTGAGGAGATTTTTAAGGAGTGGTGGAATGAGAGACTTACACGTATGAAAAAGCAAAGCAAAGTTGGGTTTTACTTCTGTTGCTGATATTTTCTTCTCTTAATGGTTTATGGTTTGGGTTTTATGCGCAGTGAACGGAAGAGTTTACGCGAGGAAAAATAGACGATGGTTTTGACACTGTTGCTGCTGCATTTTACGCGCGGAGGAGTATACGCAGTGTAGTGAACGGTTTGCTGTTGACTGTTTTACGTGGGGTGAGCTGCTGCTGCTATTTCCTTAATTTATGCGCGGGAAAATATACACAGTGATGAGCTGCTACTGATTAACTCTTTACTTTACACGGGAAGGGTGGTTTAATGGTTTGCGGGTTTTGGGTTTGATCCAATAGGAAATTCTATTTTCTCTATTTAGCTCATAATTACTACTAATAATAAATAATAATATAGAATACGATTTTCAGAATTAGGGTTCTTACACTTCCGAATCGAACATGTGCGGGTACCGAGATCGAATATCGTACTCGCGCTTCCATGTCGATTCTCCAAGAGTGAGATGCCCCCAGGCTACTCGGACAAGAGAAATAGTCCGATTCTTGAGTACTTTCTCTCTTCGATCCAGAATGGATACGGGTTGCTTCTCATAAGATAAGTCGGTACCAACGACTAATTCAGAGTGATCGAGGATATGACTCGGATCCGGAACATACCTACGCAACTGAGACACATAAAATACATCGTGTACCTCACGTAGCGAAGGCGAAAGGGCAATACGATAAGCAATATCGCCTACCCGCTCGAGAATATCGAACAGACCTATGTATCTAGGACTAAGCTTCCCGCGAACCCCGAATCTAATGACTCCATGGGTAGGCAAAATTCACAAAAATAGGTGATCACCGACACAAAACTCTACGATGCTGATCTACCCAATGACGATGCCTATCTTGTGCAACCCGAAGTCGCTCTCTAATATGCTTGACAACCTCTATTGTTTGGGTGATTATTTCAGGGCCTAACATCTTCCGCTTACCAATGTCATCCCAAGCAAACGTTGACCTACACTTCCTGTCGTACATGTCACACCCCAGTCCCAAAATACATAGGACTAGGAATACACAAGCATGCCAGCCGTATGTGTATGAAGACTCTAATATATGAAAACTATAACACAAGTACGCTGTAATATGAATAACAATTCACAAGTGGTATAAATTTATCACAATTCATAGGGCATAACTAAATCTCATCCACAGAATCAAATATAAATGAATAACTAATCAACTATATAATTAAATCAAGTATAAGATGCTTGATAAGAATAAGTAGTTGGATGGAGACAAATCCACTACCAAACTAGAATATAAAAAAACAATATAAGTACACCAACTAATGATCGATGAGGCTCGAAGAGAAGACCTCTTCAAAATATATGTAGCAAGTCCTTATCCGTACTCCTGCGAATAATCATGATCATCTATACCTGGAAAGTGACCAAGTCCTCAGAGGGACGTAACAAGATACATAGAAGCATGCCAATAAAGTACTAAAATAAACATTCAATGGGTCGCCTAACCATCTATGTGAATGCAGTTTGAGAACAACTTTTCAACACGTGGGCTATCTGGCTAAAATAGGATTGGCATGATTCTCTTGGAGATTCAGGGGCCTACAAAGCATGTTGTCTTTTGAATGCCAGAGGCCGCCTGATAATATATAATATATAGTGGTCATCATGACCGCGCATCTCCGGGGAAGCGTACGGGTCACACAAGAAAAGTGCAAAGGAGCCCAAACGCCTTACTTATTGTTCTTTCTATCCCATGCTCTAAGCATATCACATCCATGACACGATGATACCTCTAAATAACTGCCAGGTCTTCTAGTATGCAAAGTTTCTATTGACAGTTATTCCCTATCGCACGTCCCATACGTACAGGAGGCTAGCCTGTCACGCAAGTCTGTGTCATACATGAGACTCACACTCGTGTAACAGATGTGTCACGGCCAATGAACCTAATAATGCCTCATGATAATGGGGTGGTCTCATAAACTAGGTCAATATTCATATATATAAATAAAAATAGAATACGACGCCACCGTCGTTGGACCCAAGTCATTCTTGGACGCGCGGTTTATATAGCAGTTTAAAATATAAGAACTAAATAGACAAAAATAAAATGCATGCACCATATAGAATGTAAACCACAGTACAATGGCAAGGTATACTTGCCTGGCAAGAAAGCTGCGTAGTACCAAAAATCTGCTCCTGAAGTCTCGCAGAACAATCCAATGGTCCTTGTTGTGCGTGCACGGGGACGACGATGACGGTGAAGATGATGATGATGATGGTGATGATGATGATGGTGATGATGATGATGAAGGTAATGATGATGATGATGATGATGATGATGATGATAAATAGGGATGGTCGTGGGCGGACTGTTCTCAGTCGAGAAGGAGATCAGGCGGCGCTCAGCGAGGCTGACGGGGCTGCTTCGGTCCAGGTCGTGGTGGTGGAAGAGGGTGGCCGTCGAAGCTCGGTGGAGGACGAGATGTTAATTGTGGTGGAGCTGGTAGGGATAGCAGGGAGATGGCCGGGGAACGGGGATAAGAGGTCGAGGTGTTAATGGTGGTGATGGCGTGGCCGGGGTAGTCGACGAGGGGGTGGTCCATTGAGGCAGGGCTGTGGAAGAAGGAGCGGGTGAACGGTGATGTTGGGTTCTCTCAGGAGAGAGGTCCGGCGAGAGGAAGTTCTGGAGGGTGTTGCTCGGTGCAGTCGAGAACAGCGGGGCTGCTCGGTCGAGTCAGGCGTACACTGGCGGTGGAAAGTGGGTCGAGGTCGGCTGTGTTGATGGCGGTGGGTGGCTGGTCAGGTGTGATGATGTCGAGTAGGAGGGAAGAACGGCGAGGTGTTCAGCGGGGTCCGGCGGGTCGTGAGGTGATGAGGTGGCCGCGGGTTGGTTGATGCGAGGTCGGCGGGTTGAAAGAGATTGCGATCGCGTTGTCGTCGGCTTCAGGCGAGGATGGCGAGGCGGTCTTCGATGAGTTCTCCGACGAGTGCTCCGATCGGGGTGGCAGAGGGATGAGGCTTGGGGAAGATTATAAATAGGGATGGGGGAGGGAAGTCGGTTGAAATAGGTTAAGGGGATGGATAAAAAAAGAAAAAGAAAGTTATATATATATATGTGTGTGTGTGTAAAACTAGGGTTGGTGTTGAGGTTGACCTAGAAATATGGGCTTTGGTCAACATCCTTGGAAAGGGGCTTTGGCTTCACATGTAGATAATTCGAGGGTTAGGATTGGTTTGTTTCAAAATGGAGGGCTAAGGTTGATGAGGGTTGATGTTGAGTGCTACACACTCCAAAATTATGGAGAAAAATTACATGACCAATCAATAAAAGAAATTAGGATTTCTACATGTGTTTGGTCCCATGGGGTGTGGACACCTCAATGCACTTTTGCATAAAAGTCCCCAACAATTGGAAAATTGCACAAAGTAAGGTTTTGGGTTATATTAATTAAAATTAATACAAATGGTGTTCTAAAATTAATTGGGAGTACATGGGATTAAATTTGGTGGGACACAATTATCATGGACATAGAAGACTCAAAGTAGAATATTAACATAATTTGGGTTGCACAAAATGGGTCAAGATTGTGTCTCCAATTTCGATTGGAACGCACAAAGATACAAAGTTGGATTTATCGACGAATATTGTGCGACTAAAATGAAGCACAAATGGACATAGTTATGAGTTACACAAGAATCAGAATAAAAGACTGGCACGTCTAGGATAAGGGTATGAAATTTGTAGGAAGGCAATGGCTAGTGTAGTGCTCCAATTATCGAAGCAACGGTACGGTGCACTAAGTGATATAAATATTATAAAAATTATCTAAAACATAATGTTTTATCGATAATTGGATTCAAACTAACCCTAGTCTCTCTGTCTAAGGTAAGTAGGCCTAAATTTGGTTGAAGGGGTTTACAATCTACCCAACTTAAAAGAATATCATCCTCGAAATTAAAAATAAGGCATGATTAGCTAATTCCTTCACATTCGTACATAAGGCAAGTCGATCGCGATCTCTTCCAAAATTTTAAATAACAAATATACTCAAATCCATCGCAATCACTTCAAAATTAAGGTAATCACTACTTAAATCAAAGTTCAACCTATCGTAATCTCTCCTAAATTTTCAAATCATCAACATCCAAATTTAATTCAAATCTATATGATATCCCATATCAAAATTTATATCGCAATCTCCAACTGTCATAATCTCCTCTAGAAAACCATTCTAATCAAATATTATTCCTATTTTCAACTTATGAATTTTATACTCTTCAAATTTTAATTTTAATTTTTATCCTCAACATTTCAAATAGATGATCCAACAATCAACATTCAACTTTTAACTGAAATCATCAAATTGTAAAAAATTTAAATCTAATCCACAAATTGTTCAAGTCTAAGATTCTATATTTATCCTAAAAATTTAAATCAGTGATTCAACCTTCAATATTCAAAATTTAAATCTTGTGCGCAAAGTATAAATATTTGGTCCGCCATATCAAAATTTTAAAATTCATTCTATAAGGCATTCTTATCTTTAAAGTAAAATCATCATCATCTAAATCATTCTTCTAAAATTCTCAAAATTAAAATGACTTAAATCTCTCAATCTAATCTTACTTGATCATAATCTAAAATAAGTTCACCTTAAGTTGATAATACAATTTCTACCCAACTTAGAATTTATCCATCTATCACATAAGGCTATACATTTAAGAAAAATATTTCTCAAATTATTTAATCGTGTTATTCAATCCTCAAAAGTTTTAACACACAAAATATCTCACATGTGGTATGCCCTTAATTATAAAAGATAGTCACAAGTAATGTAATTGACCTATGGAATATATCTAGTACTCCCCGTGTATCAAACTTATACCAAGCACGTACGTTCGTCTTTCCGAAATAGGGGAAGACGGAAAACAACAATAAAGAATTCAAGAAGGAGGTGATAGAATACAAGTACGGGGTTCAAGGTGATCAAAGAATTTAAAAAGAGAGTTGTCAAGGCATGATTGAAATCCTATTTTGGTAAGTTCCTTTCATGCCCCAGTCCCAAAATCATGTGGGACCAGGTCACGTGGCATTGGCCAGCTGACACGTCTCCGAAGGAAACCCAATTTATTGGACCCAAAGAGACGTGCTACGCTGTCCTAAAATACTAACAAGTCTAGTACTAGCATATAACATGTACATCTAATCTCATCCACAATGTATCAAGGAACACTAAAATAAGTACTGGAATATAAGTGCTAAGTCTGAAATGTCATAGTACAAACCCGATATGTCTGGTGGGAACAAACCCACTACAAAAATTAAAATAAGAGTGCCGAATATAACATGACTAGAGCATCGGCTATCTAGATAAAGAGGCTCCAGCTCTAGATGGCAAGTCTACCCAAGATCAGAGGAACTCGGATGGCAGCACCTCTAGCTCCTCCTCGGATGCGTACCTCGTCTCCTGCCCAGGTCCGTACACCGTGGGATAGTTCGCCTCATCTAAATCTGGAAGGGAACCAGGTCCTCAGTGGGATATAACAAGATACATAAAAGCATGCCATACATAATACTGAATAAATAAAGGGTGAGCTAACCATCTAAGTGTATGCAAGTGTGAAGACAACCTTGATACGTATGGGTAGGCGTAGGCATAACGTCCAACGTCCTCTAGAGTGTGGTATCTGCAACGTCCATCATTCCGAAGAATGAGGTATCTGTATATATATAACGTCCAACACTCTAAGGGACGTGGTATCTGCAAAGTATATATACGTCTGTATCACTCCGAAGAGTGCGGTATCTGTAATAAAGGAGATGGGTGTCCCATACGCCTACTAGTCATCTTCCCTGCCCAATACGGATATACAAGTCGAATACACGACGTGCATACCACGTAACTATATGCCAAGTCACAACTTTCTAGATAATCCTGACTACGTGCTAAACCGTGATGTGTGTTCCACGCATCGATAGCTAATCGAGTACACGAATCCGCATCCCAACATGAGTTGCAATCGTGATGCGTGTACCAATGTCAGGGTCTAGGTGGATATCAGAATACCCTCACATCTGCAGGTGGGTCTGCTAATCTCTAAGTCAGATACACTACGTATCGACATATTTGTCGACTGCACCCGAGTCAATCTCAGGCGCACACTGTTATATGTATTTTACAACAGGAATATATGCAACAATTTTGTCACTACCATATTTCCAGATTAGGACATTTCCAGAATATGCTCAATCACAATTAGGAAATTCTGATTCTTATAATACAACTCTTAATGATTATTTTCTTTAAAATTTTACTGTCCTTCCTTGATGATATCGTGTCTATTGCCTTAATTAAATCTTTTGACCTGTCTTCAGGATGCCGCCGAGGACCAGGTCCCTGAGACTCAGAGCAGCAGAGTCAGAGAGGTCTGCCACCTCTCGCCCTGCCGGACAGACATCCGCAGCATCTTCTACATCTCCAGTGCATGTGGGAGTGTCTGCACTATTCGGGGGTCCTTCCCCACCTGTTCAGAGGGTCCCTATAGCTACGACGGAGCCTCTGCCACCACCACCACCGACGCAGTTCCCAGGAGGTGTGCCCGTCGATGGGGCACAGATGTTCGCTTTGATTCAGGACATGGTCGATGCCCAGAGGATGTCGGCAGAGGCCCAGAGGGTGCAGGCTGAGGCACACCAGGCCCAGACAGAGATGATAAGGGTGAGCATGGAGAATGCTCATCAGGTGGCTCTCCAGGCTGTGGAGAGAGTCGCCCAGCAGCAGCAGCATCCTGGCCAGTATCACCAGAGGCCGGGTACCATTATGGACTTCAAGAGGATGATGCCTCGGGAGTTCAAGGGGACAGAAGGGATACTTTACGTCGATAATTGGCTAGAGGACATCGAGAGGAACTTGCGCTTGGCGCAGCTTCCGGAGGCCCTTCAGATCGAGGCCGCCGGCAGCCAGATGTTCGATATCGCCCTGACGTGGTTTCGCACGGAGCCGAGACTCTTTGACGGGGGACTCACTTGGGAGGCTTTCAGGGAGCTCTTCAAGGAGAAGTTCTTTCCCGATGTTGCCCTGGGAGCCTTGGAGAGTCAGTTCCATGACTTAGTCCAGGGGAGCTCGTCCGTCGATGAGTATGCCGCGGAGTTTTGCCGCCTGAGCCGCTTCGTGCCGTCGATGATTAGAGATCTGGGGGACAGGGCCCGAAAGTTCAGAAAGGGGCTAGCAAGGGAGATCAGGTCTCGCACGTCGGGACGTCGTACCGCTACCTTCGAGGGCATATTGATGGATGCCCAGATAGCCGAGGACGACTTGGACCTCAGGCCCAAGAGGGGACGTGATGTTTCCGAAGGAGCAAACAGTAGTGCAGGACCGGGCAAGCGTCCACACTATCAGCATCAGCAGCAGCAGAGGCCCTATCAGCACCAGCAGAACCAGGCACCAGCCCGAGGGCAGGTCCAGCATCAGCAGCAGAGGTAGACTCAGCCCGCCATCCAGTATGCGTACTACGGGAAGGCAGGACACACCGGAGAGATCTACAGGAAGAGGTTGGGCACATGTTTGTCCTGCGGTTCGACGACACATCAGCTGAGGGATTGCCCTACTCTTCAGACTCGTCCAGGTCAGGATGGAGCAGCCGCCCAAAGAGGACCAGATAGGGTACCTACCGTACCAGGAGGCTAACAACAGAGGGGACCACTTCCACCGCAACATCAGAGGTTTGCTCAGCATCAGCAGCAGAGAGGTGCACCCCAGGGGCGAGCATATGCCATGGCAGTCGAGAAGATCGAGCCAGCAGGAGATTTGATTACAGGTTCAGTTCTTCTCGATTGTATTCCCGCATTTACCTTATTCGACTCTGGCGCTTCCCATAGTTTTGTGTCTGTATCTTATGCACTTCGACATCATTTAGACACATAACCATTAGCTAGGACTTGCAAGATCACGACTGGTGGAGGTATTATCCTAGTCCGTGATTACTGCAAGGACCGAAGGGTGTCAGTAGGAGGCCGAGAGTTGAGCGTGAGCTTACTCGTCATGCCACTTCTGGGGTACGATATTGTACTCGGAATGGACTGGTTGAGTAGGCATCATGCTACTATAGATTGTTATAGAGGCAGAGTATTATTTAGACCACCAGGAGAGCCGGAGTTTGAGGTCGTCAGAGGAGCAGCGAAACAGAGCAGGAGCACATTTTGCGAAGCCAGGGCGAAAGAAGAGGAGTTGCCACATCCTCTGATAGCGGAGTTCTTGGATGTATTTCCAGAGGAGTTGCCAGGCTTGCCGCCAGACAGAGATGTTGAATTCTCTATAGACTTAGTTCCAAGAGCGGAGCCTATTTCACAATATGTCTATAGAGTCAACAACAGCGAGCTGGCAGAACTGAAGAAGCAAGTTGAGGAGCTGCAGGACAAATGCTTCATCAAATCCAGTTCATCACCATGGAGAGCTCCGGTATTGTTCGTACCGAAGAAGGATGGTACGGTGCGTATGTGCATTGATTATAGGGCTTTGAACAACCTCACTATCAAGAACAAATATCCGCTGCCGAGGATAGATGATCTTTTCGATCAGTTGAGCGGGGCGAAGGTGTTTTCGAAGATAGATTTGAGGTCAGGTTATCACCAGGTGAAGGTGAAGAGAGAAGACACGCCGAAGATAGCCTTTCGGACCAGATACGGCCAGTTTGAGTTCATGGTGATGCCATTTGGTTTAACCAATGCACCGGCAGTATTCATGAACCTGATGAACAAGGTGTTCCACCAGTACCTTGACAAGTTCATGGTGGTGTTCATTGACGATATTCTTGTGTATTCCAAGACCCCGGAGGAGCACGAAGAGCACCTGAGGGTAGTCTTAGAGACTCTCAGGAGGGAGGAGCTGTACGGGAAACTCTCAAAGTGTGAATTCTTCCTTGACAAGGTTGAATTTCTTGGGCATGTGATTTTGGGTGACGGAATCTCGGTTAACCCACAGAAGATCGAGGCAGTGGAGTCGTGGGCTACCCCCAGTTCGGTAGCTGAGATCAGGAGTTTTCTCGGGCTAGCAGGATACTATAGGAGGTTTGTACAAGACTTCTCCAGGATTGCAGCGCCGATGACCAGGCTGACTAGGAAGGATGTGGAGTTTGTCTGGACGGAGGATTGCCAGGCCGCATTTGATGAGCTGAAGAAGAGGTTGAAGACAGCTCCAGTTTTGACGTTGCCAGCAGGGACAGGTGGCTTCACCATCTACAGTGATGCTTCAGGGAAGGGGCTGGGATGTGTTCTTCAGCAGCACGGGAAGGTAATTGCCTATGCTTCCAGGCAGTTACGCCCTCATTAAAAGAACTACCCCACCCACGATTTGGAGTTGGCAGCAGTTATCTTCGCTCTAAAGCTGTGGAAACATTACCTGTACTGAGAGCGTGTGGAGATCTTCACAGACCACAAGAGCTTGAAGTACGTGTTCACACAGAAGCAGCTGAACATGAGGCAGAGGAGGTGGTTGGAGTTGATGAAGGACTTCGACATCTCATTGCAGTACCACCCAGGGAAGGCCAACGTAGTCGCCGATGCCTTGAGCAGGTATCCGATGGCTATGTACTTGACAACAGATAGACATTTGTTGGCTGAGAGCTTGGAGATTGAGGTATTAGTTCCAGGTACTGAGATTCAGATGTGGGGATTGCAGATACAGTCCGAGCTGATGGACAGGATCAGAGCTGCGCAGTACGATGATGAGGCTCTGAGGAGTATCAGAGCACAGGTTCGGACAGGATTGTCGGACGACTTTACTATCGCAGATGATGGTTCTTTACGGCACGGCACGAGGATGTGTGTGCCGAGCGGGGAGCTGCGCGAGGAGGTTTTGCAGGAGGCATACCGCTCTCAGTACTCGATGCATCCCGGTGCCAACAAGATGTATCGAGACTTGAGGGAGCACGTATGGTGGTATGGAATGAAGTGCGAGGTAGCACGCTTCGTATCCCGGTATCTAGTGTGCCAGCAGGTAAAGGCGGACCGGCAGAGGCCAGGTGGATTGCTTCAACCTTTACCGATTCCAGAATGGAAATGGGAGCACGTGACCATGGATTTCGTTTCAGGGCTTCCGCATTCTCCAGGAGGAAAGGACGCGATTTGGGTCATCGTGGACAGGTTGACCAAATTAGCCCATTTCTTACCTTTCAAGGTGGGCACGTCGACGGAGAGGCTAGCAGAGATGTACGTGCGACAGATCGTTAGGCTTCATGGAGTTCCTGTGAGCATTATCTCGGATCGAGATAGTCGTTTTACTTCTCACTTCTGGAGGAGTCTGCAGGCTAGCTTGGGCACTCAGCTCAAGTTCAGTACCTCATACCACCCCCAGACAGACGGGCAGTCTGAAAGGACTATTCAGACTCTCGAGGATATGCTACGCACTTGCGTTTTAGATCTCGGAGGTTCTTGGGAGGATCATCTGCACCTGGTAGAGTTTGCTTACAACAACAGCTACCAGGCCAGCATCGAGATGTCACCATTTGAGGCTCTTTATGGACGGAGGTGTCGTATACCGTTATCTTGGGACGACGTTGGAGAGAGAGCCTTGCTAGGACCAGAAATGGTCGTGGATGCAGCAGAAAAGGTGAAACTCATCAGAGACAGACTGCGAATGGCGCAGGATAGACAGCGGCATTGGGCCGACAGCCACCGTAGACCCCTTGAGTTTCAGGTTGGCGATCTAGTATTCCTACGGATTTCTTCGACGCATGGTGTCACGCCCCAGTCCCAAAATATAAGGAACTAGGCCACGTGGCATTGGCCAGCTGACACGTCACTAAGGGTTTTAATCCAATTTAATGGATCCAAAGGAATGTGCTACGCTGTCCTAAAATATTATAAGTCTAATACAGGTAAATCTATCTCATCCACAGAAATATCAGAAAATAGTGCTGAATATATATATAATGCTGAGTCTGAAAATATCATAGTACACAACTTGTGGGAACAAACCCACTACAAAAGATAATAATAATGCCAAAATAAGATAAGACTAAAGTATCGTCTATCTAAGAAAATAGCTCCATCTCCAGGTGAACTAGCTTCTAGGATCAGGTAGATTCTGATGGTGTCTCCTCTAGTTCTTCCTCTGTGGCATGCCTAGTCTCCTGTCCTGGACCATACACCGTGGGGTAGTAGGCCTCGTCTAAATCTGGAAAGGAACCAGGTCCTCAGTGGGACATAACAAGATACAGGAAAATAACATGCCAGGTATGTAAATACTGAATAAATAAATAAATACAGGGTGCTAACCATCTATGTGAATGCAAGTAAAGACCTTGTAGTACGTATGGAAAAGTGTAGGCCAGACATATGCTGACTTAATTCACCAATCGTGTTGACTGGCTAGTATATGTGTCATATGCCCCCAGACGCATGGGCACTCTGCAATCGTCCATCTCCGAGGAGTATGGAATGAAGGTAAAACATACAAGGAGGGGGTGTCCCATACGACTACTAGTTATCTTTCCCGCCCAATGTAACTAATGCCAAGTCGTAATTATTCCTGCGTTCTCCTGATTTTAAGTTAAGCTGCACACGTACTGGTAGCTAATCAAATACGCAGCTCGCATCCCAATATGTATTGCAACCATATTGCGTGTTCCCGTGATAGGGTCTAGGAGGATATTAGAATACCCTCTCAGTTGTTGGTAAGTCTGTAAAGACTAAGTTTATTTATACTTTGTGTCAACGTATCGGTTGACTGTACCTGAGGCAATCTCAGGTACTCACAGTCATATAAAATTCAGGAGAAAATAGCATATAACAGTATTTGAATTTAAACAGTAACTTGGCAAGGTATACTTGCCTACTTCCTGATTGTGTTGGAAACCTGGTCTCACAGTCAGTTCTGAGGGTTCTGATGACAGGGGGTCACTGACTGTGCTGGAGATGTTTTCTGTTTAAGACGTATAGGTCTCGTAAATATAATTTAAATAAAGGCACAATAATATAGTATATATATATATACTTATGTAAATATATACATAAGCCAATATATATATATATATATATATATATATATATATATATAGGGTTCACTTATATATATAGAGTATATATATATACATATATATATAGTATATATAGTAGTAGGTATATATAGTATATATATATATAATAGATATATGTTATATAAATACATATAGATATATAAAAAGAAAAAATAAAGCTGGAATTGAAATATATATATATATATATTTATGTATACTAATATATATATATAAATAATAGATAGATATATATATATAGATGTATATATTTACATATATACATATATATATAAAAGAAAAGAATAAAAATGCAGGAATTTGAAATATATAAATATATACATATTTATATACTAATTTATATGTATACAATAATATATAGATAGATATAGATATATAGTATATATATTTACATATATAT